>NIVC01001551.1:247500-269278 GCA_002269645.1 Macrostomum lignano | reverse complement strand
AAAAACAAATCAATAATCGTCTACTAATCAGTAGCGAGCATTGACTATGCTATGATTTTTTATACTGCAATCTCTCTTTGGGGTCGTGGCACAAAATTTGGTCTCGGGGGGTGTCTTGCGATTCACACTAGCGAGGGGGGGCCTCACACAAGCTCGAAAAGTCAAGCTCGAAAAACATATCGTCGAAAAGTCTAGCAACCACCATCACAATCTCGAATAGGGTTAGGGTTAGAACTTGTGCCTTAGGGTTAGGGTTTAGGGTTAAGTTTAGGGTTGGGTTAGAACTTGTGGCTTAGGGTTAGGGCTTAGGGTTAAGTTTAGGGTTGGGGTTAGAACTTGTGCCTTAGGGTTAGGGTTTAGGGTTAGGCTAGGGTACTGGTGCCTTAGGGTTAGGGTTAGAGCTTGTGCCTTTTCGAGATTGTGATGATGTTTGCTGAACTTTTCGACGATGTGATTTTTCGAGCTTATGATGGCGACCCCTAGCGAGGAGGCCCAGCCCCCGATGGCAGATGAAGTGTACATTCGTGAGCTTGTGCGTGCTCAGGGGTCAGCTGAATCCAGAGCGCCCCCTTGCTGAAAACTATATTCACTGACGAACCGTTCCGCAGTGCGTCGGGACTCTTACACGATGGCCACGGAGGTCCTGGCCAGTCTGGACGGCGATGGCACTGTGACTGGAGGCGGTGCTGATGAGGCCCCGGGTCGCCAGCAGCAGCAGCCGCCAACTGCCGGAACTGACGCTACACTGCTGCTGTGATCCGGCCTGACGATGGGGGTCAAGCAAGGTGAACGCGGAGTATTCAACCCCTGAGTTTTCAGTTTGACGCACAATACATATTGGAGAATGCACAATTACTAATCTTTTATTGAGGGACGCTTCTTGGCCTAGGTGCCGTTTTCATCGGAGGAACCATTGCAGTCAGCCTATACTGGTCTGAAAATGGTTGGCAAAGAGTTGTTACTCTATGCTCCTGCAATGGAGTCCTTATTCCCTGGCATCATTAGGATGTGTAAGATTGTTTTTTAAATGTTATTGCATAAAGCAATTTTTTTAAAACCCGATTAGACTATGGAAATATCTCACACTCATTTAATTGTCATTTGTTTTTACTCTACTGGCTTTAAAGTTTTTTGTGCAATTTGTGCTCTGCTTTTCGTGGCATTTTGTATTTGTTAAGCTTTTTATGTCGATTTTGAGCCGCCCGCCGATGTACACTCGCTCCCGGCTAGCCAACCTCTTCCCCCAATGTACACCCACCCCGGCTAGCCAACCTCTTCCCCAATGTACACTCGCTCCCGACCAGCCAACCTCTTCCCCAATGTACACTCGCTCCCGGCCAGCCAACCTCTTCCCCCAATGTACACTCGCTCCCGGCTAGCCAACCTCTTCCCCAATGTACACTCGCTCCCGACCAGCCAACCTCTCCCCCCCAATGTACACTCTATCATGACCAGCCAACCTCTGCCTGCAATGTACACTCTATCATGACCAGCCAACCTCTGCCTGCAATGTACACTCTATCATGACCAGCCAACCTCTGCCTGCAATGTACACTCTATCATGACCAGCCAACCTCTGCCTGCAATGTACACTCTATCATGACCAGCCAACCTCTGCCTGCAATGTACACTCTATCATGACAGCCAACCTCTGCCTGCAATGTACACTCTATCATGACCAGCCAACCTCTGCCTGCAATGTACACCGAGCCGGCCATCTAACCTCTTCCCCAATGTACACTCGCTCCCGACCAGCCAACCTCTTGCCCCCTCTAATGTGCACCTGCTACACACGCAAGCATAAATATTCCGGCTAGCTTCAGAAATTCCCTAGAAGAGTGTTTTTTGTTTGGCGCTTATCGCTCGTATTGTGTATCCGAGGCAAATAAAAATCTATCGTCAAAATTTTCGTTCGCGTTCAACCAACCAAAAAAAATTATATTTTAATTTTTACTCAACGCGGTACTAAGTGTGCAAGTCGAGTTGCTACTTTTTGTTTCTATTTTTTGTTTTACTGTAGCTAAACAGCAAATTACTACGAATATTTTGATCCATTTTCAAATTATTGAAGTTATTTTTTCTATTGTATAACAGATTAGTTAATTTGTTATTTATATCTCTTATGTACTTTTCGTGTGCTTTGTGTCTTTCGTTCCGAGTCAAAAAGGTCTGGTCTCGCTATCTCAGTTGGTGTTTTGTTCTACTTTTCAACGGATAAAATATTTACAAAAAATATTTTGCTAGTTATTTGCACAGTGTCTCAGTATTGTTATCTTATAATGTTTTGTAGTTATTATTACAGTACACCTCAGTGTTTGTACTTTAAGTGCGCGAACAAAGTGAGAATAACTATCATTCAAATGTACTTTTAATCTCTGCAGACTTTTGTCCGAGATTTTTTTTGTCTCCGTTGTCAGGAATTGTTTTTTTGTTTTACCGATATTCCTCCCAACTCTGAACTTTATTTTTGAAGATCAAAAATGTAAAGAGAGACCGTTTGCATTGTGCAACTTTTTTGAAAGCTTGTTGAAAAAATAAAATGACAGTTTATATTGTTTGTGTGTGTTTGTATGTGTTGGCGGGTGTGTTGTGTATAAGTGCACCTGCACCCGTGCTAAACTATTTGTCTGCTTCATTTTTCAAACTTGCCACACGCTGCGTTTTCATAAACTTGATTTTTTGCAACACTTATTTAGAACAAAAAAGGGTAGTTTCGTTTACAATTGCTTTCAGAGATCTGCCAGGCTTTTATTGGGGCTGGTGCTGGAGTGACAGATCCCTGCAAGTTCAACATAGGCAGACTGGTGCTGGAGTGACAGATCCCTGCAAGTTCAACATAGGCAGAGTAGTGCTGGAGTGACAGATCCCTGCAAGCTCAACATAGGCAGAGTAGTGCTGGAGTGACAGATCCCTGCAAGCTCAACATAGGCAGAGTGGTGCTGGAGTGACAGATCCCTGCAAGTCCAACATAGGCAGAGTGGTGCTGGAGTGACAGATCCCTGCAAGTCCAACATAGGCAGACTGGTGCTGGAGTGACAGATCCCTGCAAGTCCAACATAGGCAGAGTGGTGCTGGAGTGACAGATCCCTGCAAGTTCAACATAGGCAGAGTGGTGCACCAGCAAGTGGCATTCAACAGTTGCTCTGACAGCGAGGCAAACCGCGCCCGTTTTCAGGCGGTTGAGCACCAATACGACTTTGTCATTGTGGGGCGGCATTGCCGGTGTCACCTGCGCGGAGACCCTGGCAGCGCTGGAGCCGGACGCCCGGGTGCTGATCGTGTCCGCCTCGCCTGTGGTCAAAGCCGTCACCAACCTGCGGCCCGTCACCAAACTGCTGGAAGAGTTCGACGTTGAGGTTTATCGGCTGAGGGCGGGTCTTTTTTGGATTGCTGTCTCTACTGACACCCCATTGACTCTGCTGACACCCCACTGACTCAACTGACACCTCACCGACTCAACTGACAACCCAACTGACTCAACTGACACCTCACCGACTCAACTGACACCTCACTGACTCAACTGACACCTCACCGACTCAACTGACACCTCATCGACTCAACTGACACCCCACTGACTCAACTGACACCCCACTGACTCAACTGACACCTCACTGACTCAACTGACACCTCACTGACTCAACTGACACCTCACCGACTCAACTGACACCCCACTAACTCAACTGACACCTCACCGACTCAACTGACACCTCACTGACTCAACTGACACCTCACCGACTCAACTGACACCCCACTGACTCAACTGACACCTCACCGACTCAACTGACACCCCACTGACTCAATTTACACCTCACCGACCATCCCAGGAGCGCCCGCTAGCCGAGTTCCAGCGGCAACAGCGTCAGCGAAGCGGCTGCGGCAGCGTTAGCGTCCTGCACGCCAGCTGCACGCGGGTTTTTCAACGCGGAGACTCGGCAGCTCCGCGCCTCGCTGGCCAATCCGGAGCCGTCAGCAGCCGGCGAAGCTGCCGAGGTCAGGATCGGCTACGGGGAGCTGTGCCTGTGCACCGGCGCTTCGCCGAAGCTGATTCCGCAGGCCCGGCAGCACCCGGATCTGGTTGTGGGCATTCGCGACACCGAGACTGTGGCCGACCTGTCCAAGAAGTTGTCGACGTGTCGACGCGTCCTTGTCGTTGGCAACGGCGGCATCGCCACCGAGCTGGTTTACGAGTTGCGCAACGTCGACGTCGTGTGGGCGGTGCGCCAGGACTCCATCGGAGCCGTGTTCTTTGACGGCGCCGGCGCCAGTTCCTGTTGCCCAGTCTGGCGCGGCCTGGCGGCGAGGGTCGACAAGCCCGGCGTGACTAAGCATCGGAGTGACGGTCGGGGCGTCAGGGGGATGGAGACGGTGGGGTGTCAGGGACGGTGGGGTGTCAGGGAATGGAGACGGTGGGGTGTTAGGGAATGGAGACGGTGGGGTGTCAGGGAATGGAGACGGTGGGGTGTCAGGGAATGGAGACGGTGGGGTTCAGGGAATGGAGACGGTGGGGTGTCAGGGAATGGAGACGGTGGGGTGTCAGGGAATGGAGACGGTGGGGTGTCAGTGAATGGAGACGGTGGGGTGTCAGGGAATGGAGACGGTGGGGTGTCAGGGAATGGAGACGGTGGGGTGTCAGGGAATGGAGACGGTGGGGTGTTAGGGAATGGAGACGGTGGGTGTCAGGGAATGGAGACGGTGGGGTGTCAGGGAATGGAGACGGTGGGGTGTCAGGGAATGGAGACGGTGGGGCTATTTAATATTTATCGGCTTCCTTTCGGTCCTTTGCAGATTCCAACTTGCCGAGGACTCGGCCCCTCCCCCGCTTAAGCAGCAGAGGCAGCAAGAGCAGCAACAGATGCGTCAGCAGTTTCCCGGAAGCGCCCTTGGCCCCGACTGGTCGAGCGGCTTTAAACTTAGCGGCTGCGTCGGTGCATCGTCGAGGTCGGCAGAAACACCGACATCGACAGCGACACCAGCATCGGCACCGACATCGGCACCGACGTCAGCACCGACATCAGCACCGACATCGGCAGCGACACTAACATCGGCACCGACATCGGCACTGCCATCAGCACCGACATTAACACCAACATCGGCATCGACACCGGCACCGTCATCGACATCGGCATCGGCACCGACAGCTGCACCGGCAGCGATAGCGGCGACGTCGGCAGGCGACGCCGCGGAGACTCGAATAATCTACTCGGTGGAGGTCGTCAGCCTTCTGAGCCCCAAGGAGGCCGTCGAGCTGCTCCGACCGACACCACGGCTCTGACCGATTCTTGGCCGGTGTTCGCCGCGCTCAGCAACGGCGAACTGCTGGGCGTCGATTTGATTGTCAGCGCAACCGGAGTGACGCCGACCGCCCTGCTAGCCGATGGCGGCGTCGGTCCGGCGCTGGATGCTGAGGGCGTGGCCGTCGACCGCGGCATGCGCAGCTCCTTGGCGCACGTGTTCGCCGCCGGTGACGCTTGCGGCTGCGCCGGTTGGTCGTCCGACGGCGAGACTTCCTCGGCGGCGGAGGAGACGCGGCTGTGGTTTCAGATGCGCCTGTGGTCGCAGGCGCGCCAGACCGGCTCGTTTGCCGCCCGCTGCATGTCAGCGGCCAGGCGGGGCGAGTCGCCGCCTCCGCTGGACATCGGCTTCGAGCTGTTCACCCACGTCACCCGGTTTTTCAGCTACAAGATCGTGCTGCTGGGTGAGTCGCTCGCCGCTGTCGTGTTCGCTTCTTGCCCAGCCATGCTGGCCTCCCACGGCGCCTCACTGCCTCCCACGGCGCCTCATTGCCTCCACGGCGCCTCACTGCCTCCCACGGCGCCTCACTGCCTTCCACGGCGGCGCCTCACTGCCTTCCACAGAGCCTCACTGCCTGTGCTTTGCTGTCTTTTATGTAACGCCAACTATTTTCTATTGACACCAAATTGTTTCTATTAGCGCCAAATGGTTTATATTAGCGCCAAATGGTTTATATTAACGCCAAATGGTTATATTAGCGCCAAATGGTTTAAATTAGCGCCAAATGATTTCTGGTTGCGGCAAACGTTTCCAAAGCGACACCTGCATAAATTATTACTAGCATTAGTTTTGCTTACATGCCTATAAGCTACTGTCAGTAGTCAGTATGAAATTCAACCCCCAATTGTCAGGCCTGTACAACGCACAAGGCTTGGCCAGCGGCGAATACGAGGCGCTGCTTCGTGTGACCCCAGGCGTCGAGTACGTGAAGTGCGTCATGCGCAACGGCCGAATGCAGGGCTGCGTGCTTATTGGCGAGACAGATCTTGAGGAGACATTTGAGAATCTCATTCTCAACCAGCTGGATCTCAGCCAGTTTGGCGAGCACCTGCTTGACCCCGGAGTTGACATTGACGACTATTTTGACTGACAATAAGGTAGAGAGAATCGCGCGTCTCTGATTGGTTGGCGCTAAATGTACATTGTTGTGTTGTGCCTTGTGCCTTCCGAGTCAAGCATTTTTTACTTGATAAAAAAATAACATATTTGCATTTTACTCTGTTATTTGAACCTTTGTTCTCAATTCAAGTAGATTGAAAGCTTGTTGTTCAATAGAAAGCTTATTGCTCAACCTGAAGCTTGTTGTTCAATCGGAAGCTTGTTGTTCAACCGGAAGCTTGTTGTTCAACCGGAAGCTTGTTGTTCAATCGAAAGCTTATTGCTCAACCTGAAGCTTGTTGTTCAATCGGAAGCTTGTTGTTCAACCGGAAGCTTGTTGTTCAACCGGAAGCTTGTTGTTCAACCGGAAGCTTGTTGTTCAATCGGAAGCTTGTTGTTCAACCGGAAGCTTGTTGTTCAACCGGAAGCTTGTTGTTCAACCGGAAGCTTGTTGTTCAATCGGAAGCTTGTTGTTCAACCGGAAGCTTGTTGTTCAACCGGAAGCTTGTTGTTCAACCGGAAGCTTGTTGTTCAACCGGAAGCTTGTTGTTCAACCGGAAGCTTGTTGTTCAATCGGAAGCTTGTTGTTCAACCGGAAGCTTGTTGTTCAACCGGAAGCTTGTTGTTCAATCGGAAGCTTGTTGTTCAACCGGAAGCTTGTTGTTCAACCGGAAGCTTGTTGTTCAACCAGAAGCTTGTTGTTCAACCGGAAGCTTGTTGCTCAACCGGAAGCTTGTTGTTCAATCGGAAGCTTGTTGTTCAACCGGAAGCTTGTTGCTCAACCGGAAGCTTGTTCAACCGGAAGCTTGTTGTTCAGCCCTGACGTGGATCGGAAGCTTGTTGGGTCTGCCACAACAGGACTGGAAGCTTGTTGGGTCTGCCACAACAGAGCTGGAAGCTTTTATGTCCAGCCATACAATAAATGAATAAGAAATGCTTCGTATGAATGGCAAAACTCTAAAGTGCTTCAGTATATTCTGTATACCTCTAACTACTAGCTCTGTGCCTTACTTTTATCAGCCTAAGCTTCTTTTTAAGCCGCTGTTCAAAGCGGATTCCACAGTTTCAGACGGGAAGCTCACCCGGCTGCTGCACTTGGCTAAGAAGCTGAACTAGAATTTCGAATGCTTCAATTGAATGCAGAGTCAGCAGAGCTAGAAGAGGATTGGTATGGCGCTCGCTCCCTATCAGTCTGTGGCATGTGTCAGTCAGGGATATCTGCATGCCTGGGGGCCTTAAACCTCTCTTTTCGGCCTCCCTTCTCTTCGCTCCTCTGAACTTATCGGTCTGAAGAAGAGAGCGATTGAAAGAAAAGGAGGCTTCAGCACCTTAGATGGCAGCTGATGCTTATAACTATGACGATGGCGGTGAACCTTTGCTCTCATTCATGTCCAGGTATTATTAAAGCTAATTAACGGAGGTAGGGGAGCGGAAGATGCAACTTTATTCAAAAACGAGGTAGAATGCTTTGGAAGTGAAGGGCGGATTGTGTGGCTTCAGCCCTGGAAGTGGAAGGCGGATTGTGTGGCTTCAGCCCTGGAAGTGGCGGCCGGATTGTGGCTTCAGCACCGGAAGTGGAAGGCGGATCATGTGGCTTCAGTCGGAAGTAGGGGGCGGATCATGTGGCTTCAGTCGGAAGTAGGGGCGGATTGTGTGGCTTCAGCACCGGAAGTGGAGGGTGGATTGTGTGGCTTCAGCACCGGAATTGGAGGGTGGATTGTGTGGCTTCAGCACCGGAATTGGAGGGTGGATTGTGTGGCTTCAGCCCCAGAAGTGGAAGGCTGATTGTGTGGCTTCAGCCCCGGAAGTGGAAGGCGGATTGTGGCTTCAGCCCTGGAAGTGGCGGGCGGATTGTGGCTTCAGCACCGGAAGTGGAAGGCGGATCATGTGGCTTCAGTCGGAAGTAGGGGCGGATCATGTGGCTTCAGTCGGAAGTAGGGGGCGGATTGTGTGGCTTCAGCACCGGAAGTGGAGGGTGGATTGTGTGGCTTCAGCACCGGAATTGGAGGGTGGATTGTGTGGCTTCAGCACCGGAATTGGAGGGTGGATTGTGTGGCTTCAGCCCAGAAGTGGAAGGCTGATTGTGTGGCTTCAGCCCCGGAAGTGGAAGGCGGATTGTGGCTTCAGCCCTGGAAGTGGCGGGCGGATTGTGGCTTCAGCACCGGAAGTGGAAGGCGGATCATGTGGCTTCAGTTGGAAGTAGGGGGCGGATCATGTGGCTTCAGTCGGAAGTAGGGGGCGGATTGTGCGGCTTCAACCGGAAGTAGGGGCAGATTGTGCGGCTTCAACCGGAAGTAGAGGCGGATTGTGTGGCTTCAACCGGATGCCAAGGCACATCATTTTTCTTAAAGTTAATATATTAGCAACAAATGAAACCTCTGTCATTAGTAAGCTGGTTTTAACCATTAGATAAAATAAGCGAAATGCCTGAGCCTTAATTAAGCTAAGCTAGGCGCACACGAGCACACGCGGGCTCTCATGCTCCACTTGGCAATCCGGTTTCGTAACCCGCCCCGGTCTTTTACCTTCGTTAATTGTTTCTTTACGTCTGGCATAACGAATGATGCATGTTTATAACTATCCTCTTCACCTGCAAATCGTGCAGCTCGCGCTTCAACTGAGACCTCTCGTCGAGTACGACAGGCTAATGGCTGTTGAGTAGCCTTGCGAGAGCTCCGTGGCTGAGGGAAGGCGGGGCCACTTCACGAAAATCGAACTCTCGGCCTGCGGCGGCCGCTGGAATTGCATTTCACCGGCCGCAGACGGGGGGTCTCTTATTAATAGACCCTTGGCAACAGCGCTAATGCCTTTGGGGGCGCTTGACCACGGGGGGTCCCCGGTCCCCGGTCCCCGGTGGGGACGGCGGCTGGGCTTCTTCACGCCAGGAGGCCGGCCTTGTCATCTCCATTCTCTCACTCTCTGTCTCTCTTCAATGCCGCTCCTCTGTCTTCTGCACCATGGGAGAGCCGGGCACTTGAGCTGGAACGAGTAAGATACAGAGAGAGCAGAAGAGGACAGCCCATTGTGCATCATTATTGCTGCTGCTGCTGCTGCTGCTGCTGCTGCTCAGTGTGGCTTAGAGACCTGACAAAGCCGCAGCCAACCCCGCATCTCCAGAGCTGTCAATCATGCTAGACCGCGTTGATGAGGCGGAGAGAGGGAGGAGAGGCAGTACAGGGGGAGGGGGGCGAATTAATAATTAATTGCAGCCCTGGCACGGCCGTGTCAGCAAAGGCGCTGGACCAATCAGCTGTCAGCGCGTGCCGGATTGGTTGGCAGCCGCCACGGGGATTCCCCCCTCTGCTCCTGCTGCTGTGTCTGTCCATCGCTCTGCCCTACCTCGGAACCCTTCATTTCTGCTACTAAAAAGTAATGAAGAGTGTGCAGGTTTCTCTCGCCCAACCCCACCTCATCGTGTTTAATAGCTGGAGAGACGCACTAAGAGATAGGCGGAGCAATCCGATTGCTTTTTGGCAAAAAAGCAGAGAGCGTGGCACAATCGCCCTATCCTGACTCCCCTCCCCCACCAGTAGCTCCCCAGCTCTGTCAGTCAATCACCAATGCGGAGGTGGGGTTGCCCACGCATTTAACAACGGACAAATATAGAGAAGTTCAATTGGAGCCATTGTTTCACACAGTTTAGCGGTCATTGTTGCTGGCGCTCCATGTGAGAACTTTATTGATGCTGGATAATATAAGCTAGAGATCCGCGAGTTCGAGTCCTGACAACAAGCTGAAAAAGTGACTGGCGACCATCAATTGGTTAAAAAATGTGGATGCGGAATATCGCTGCAGTTGGGTGAGTGTCTTTTTTGTGTCAGCCTTGGGAGTTCTGTTAGTTTTCAGATTGTGTCAGAATCTTCTTGATTGTGTCAGAATCTTCTAGATTGTGTCAGAATCTTCTTGATTGTGTCAGAATCTTCTAGATTGTGTCAGAATCTTCTAGATTGTGTCAGAATCTTGTGTCAAAATCTTCTAGATTGTGTCAGAATCTTCTTGATTGTGTCAGAATCTTCTAGATTGTGTCAGAATCTTCTTGGTTGTGTCAAAATCTTCTTGATTGTGTTAGAATCTTCTTGATTGTGTCAGAATCTTGTGTTAAAATCTTCTAGATTGTGTCAGAATCTTGTGTCAGAATCTTCTAGATTGTGTCAGAATCTTCTTGATTGTGTCAGAATCTTCTTGGTTGTGTCAGAATCTTCTAGATTGTGTCAAAATCTTCTAGATTGTGTCAGAATCTTCTTGATTGTGTCAGAATCTTCTAGATTGTGTCAGAATCTTCTAGATTGTGTCAGAATCTTCTTGATTGTGTCAGAATCTTCTTGATTGTGTCAGAATCTTCTAGATTGTGTCAGAATCTTCTAGATTGTGTCAGAATCTTGTGTCAAAATCTTCTAGATTGTGTCAGAATCTTCTTGATTGTGTCAGAATCTTCTAGATTGTGTCAGAATCTTCTTGGTTGTGTCAAAATCTTCTTGATTGTGTTAGAATCTTCTTGATTGTGTCAGAATCTTGTGTCAAAATCTTCTAGATTGTGTCAGAATCTTGTGTTAAAATCTTCTAGATTGTGTCAGAATCTTGTGTCAGAATCTTCTAGATTGTGTCAGAATCTTCTTGATTGTGTCAGAATCTTCTTGGTTGTGTCAGAATCTTCTAGATTGTGTCAAAATCTTCTAGATTGTGTCAGAATCTTCTTGATTGTGTCAGAATCTTCTAGATTGTGTCAGAATCTTCTAGATTGTGTCAGAATCTTCTTGATTGTGTCAGAATCTTCTTGATTGTGTCAGAATCTTCTAGATTGTGTCAGAATCTTCTAGATTGTGTCAGAATCTTCTAGATTGTGTCAGAATCTTCTAGATTGTGTCAGAATCTTCTAGATTGTGTCAGAATCTTCTAGATTGTGTCAGAATCTTCTTGATTGTGTCAGAATCTTCTTGGTTGTGTCAGAATCTTCTTGGTTGTGTCAGAATCTTCTTGATTGTGTCAGAATCTTTGTGACTGTGTCAAAATCTTCTTGATTGTCAGAATCTTCTTGATTGTGTCAGAATCTTCTTGATTGTGTCAGAATCTTTTAGATTGTGTCAGAATCTTCTAGATTGTGTCAGAATCTTTTAGATTGTGTCAGAATCTTCTAGATTATGTCAGAATCTTCTAGATTGTGTCAGAATCTTCTTGATTGTGTCAGAATCTTCTAGATTGTGTCAAAGTCTTCTTGATTGTGTCAAAATCTTGATCGTGTCAGAATATTTTAGATTGTGTCAGAATATTTTAGATTGTGTCAGAATCTTTTAGATTGTGTCAGAATCTTCTTGATTGTGTCAGAATCTTTTAGATTGTGTCAGAATCTTCTTGATTGTGTCAGAATCTTTGTGACTGTGTCAGAATCTTCTTGAATGTGTAAGAATCTTCTTGATTGTGTCAAAATCTTCTAGATTGTCAGAATCTTCTTGATTGTGTCAGAATCTTCTTGATTGTGTCAGAATCTTCTTGATTGTGTCAGAATCTTCTAGATTGTTTCAGGATCTTTTTCATTGTGTCATAATCTTTGTGACTGTGTCAGAATCTTGATTGTGTCAAAATCTTCTTGATTGTGTCAGAATTTTTTTCATTGTGTCAGGATCTTTTCATTGTGTCAGAATCTTTGTGACTGTGTCAGAATCTTGATTGTTTCAAAATCTTCTTGATTGTGTCAGAATTTTTTTCATTGTGTCAGGATCTTTTTCATTGTGTCAGGATCTTTTCATTGTGTCAGAATCTTTGTGACTGGGTCAGAATCTTTTTGACTCTGTCAGCAGGCCCTCAGATGGCGGTGGAATATGCATTGTTTTGGGAAATGCTTCAACCAAAAGAATTTTTCCCCATCTTGCCGATGGCCGCAGAAGGCGTTTCACCCCTGTTGCTCCCACTCCCGGGTTGCCTCTCTCCTTTCATTTCCCTTTGTGAGTCAGTCCCGCAGGTTACTTGAGTCCGGAGCCTTTACTTCCCACTCTCCTGTCAAGGGGACGCGCCCGGGAAACGCGAGACAAGAGAGAGAGAGAAGAGAGGAAAGAAAGATGTTGCTGAAGCATGGAATGCGAAATTCTCTTTTTTACTTGTTTCGCCTGCTGTCTTTTGTATCTTCTTCTGCTTTTGCTGCTGCAAAGGCCGCGGGCTCCGGCTCACAGCGGGGGGGGGGAGGCGACAGAGTGCCCCAAATATGAGAAGGTCCCTGGCGGCTTTTGACATTTCTGTCCCAATTTGCTCTGCGAGGCTGCGAACGGCCCGGCATTTAGAATTCTGACTGCTTTGCCACTCCTCCCTTTCTGTGTCATCCATTTTTGCCTTTGAATTTTGTTTACTGCAGCCAACTTGCTTTGCCATCGGAACCTCAGTGATGGCCTCGGTGGTTTCTCAACTAATTAAAGATGTGTCAGAGTTGACAATTTTGATGTCAGACCTGCAGCCGATTTGATGTGTCAGATGACAATTTTGAGGGGTCAGGAGAATTATGATGGGGTGTCAGGCGTACCAGATTGAGGCATCAGTTGTGCCAAGTTGTAGTGTCAGGGGTGCTGCTTTTAGTGCGTCAGGGTGAGAGTTTCGGGGTGTCAGGAGTGAGAATTTTGGGGTGTCAGAGTGACAATTTGAGGGTGTCAGGATGTCAAAACGTGTCAAGTTGGAGTGTCAGGGTGTACCTAGTCGGGGTGTCAGGCGTGATAATTTCGAGGTGTCAGGGTGTGTCAAGCGTGCTAATTTGGGGCGTCAGGGGGTGTCAGGCGTTCTAATTTCGGGGTGTCAGGGTGTGTCAGTGCTACCAACTTGGGATGTCAGGCGTTTTTCGCTCTACTGCCTATCGTGTCTCCTCCTCCCCAGCGAAAATGGCAGCATTAAAGTGTCAAAAAAACACGTAGAGCTCCAAAGGCGAGGGGTCTGGGGCCAACAAGGTGAGCGGGTGAGCGCCCTGATCTGTGAGCTCTGAGCTCTGTGAGCTGCTCAACCAGCAACTCAACTCAGCACATTCTTTGAGCGACACGAAGAGGGGCCGGGCCAGGACAAAAAAATAAGTGGCTCTCGCACAAGCAAGCAGGACAAAAAAATAAACTAGCGACTTGCTTTCTGGAGAGGCTTGAAGAGCGAGAGAGAGAGAAAGAGGCGAACGGTGTGGGGGGAAGCGGGTGGGCAATCGCTCTTTTGTTGTGTGTTAACTGGCAGCTCTTTGAGTGCTCTGGCGTGTCAGTCACTTATGCGTGAGGCTTGAGCACTGGAGCGGGGCCTGGTTGCTGTCAGGGTGGGGGGGGCAACTCAGATACTGGCTGCCTATTGTGTACAGCGATCACTGGAGTTGGGGCGCACTTTGGGCCTCATTTGGCTTTGGGCTTTTTTGGGATTTGAGCGGCTGTCTGGCTGTCTGCCACATCTTGGTTGACGGCTGATTGAGGCTTTTGGGACTGGGATGTGTCCAGAGAGTCCGCGGACCAGCGAGTCAGTGGGTCAGCGGGTCAGCGGGTCAGTGGTTTAGCGAGTCAGCAGGTCAGCGGGTCAGCAGGTCAGTAGGTCAGTGGGTCAGCGGGTCAGCGGGTCAGCGGGTCAGCGGGTCAGTGGGTCAGTGGGTCAGCGGGTCAGCGGGTCAGTGGGTCAGTGGGTCAGTGGGTCAGTGGGTCAGTGGGTCAGTGGGTCAGCGGGTCAGCGGGTCAGCAGGTCAGTAGATCAGTGGGTCAGCGGGTCAGCGGGTCAGCGGGTCAGCGGGTCAGTGGGTCAGTGGGTCAGCGGGTCAGCGGGTCAGTGGGTCAGCAGGTCAGTAGGTCAGTGGGTCAGCGGGTCAGCGGGTCAGTGGGTCAGTGGGTCAGCGGGTCAGCGGGTCAGCGGGTCAGTGGGTCAGTGGACTTTTGGGTCAGCGCGTCAGTAGGTCATTGGGTCGGCAGGTCGGTAGGTTAGGGGTATGTAGGTGAGTTTTCCTGGGCTGTCAGCTAGTTGGTTGGTCAATATGTCAGCCAAGCACCAGACATTGTCATCAAATAAGAAGAGCAAGTTCTACTCGCATAATATTCGTCAATATAACCGTATTCTGGACATACTGGCTGCGAGACGGGGCAGAAGGGGAGGCCAGGGGGCAAGATGAAGCGACAAAGATAGGCCACAGGGAGTCTGAGGCGGCGTGGAAAATGAGGTTTAAGGAGGCAGGCCGCCCGCGGTCCAGGTAAAGCCAACAAACTAAGGACCCTGGTCCACTTATTATCTTTCCCTTATATGGGAGGCCAAGCGGTCGGCGTTTGAAGCTCGGTACAAAATCCCCCCCCCCCCAGTAATTCTCCATCGTCATTCTTCCCACCTCGATTTACCTGCGCCGCTCTTGGACCGGCAAGTGACTGACAGGCCAAGCCCGCCGGGGGGGGGGCAGGAGGGGAGTTGGACGATGGGAGAAATAAATAAGGCGAGAAAGTCACCGCCTTTATGGGGGCCGGCCTGGTCTGGGTGACCCCCCAGGACCTCCTGCCCGCCTGCCACTCGGCTGTCTCGGTTCACCTCCGCCTCGGCTCCCCCAGGCCTCTGCCCCGCCCTCCGTCTGCATCTGCCTTCTGTCTGGGCCCGCGTCTCACCGTCTCAGCGTGTAGCTCTCTGTCTCTCCCTGCATCTCTCTGCCTCTCTCTCTGCCTCTCTCTGCCTCTCTCTGCCTCTCTCTCTGCCTCTCTCTGCATCTCTCTGCCTCTCTCTCTGCCTCTCCCTGCATCTCTCTGTCTCTCCCTGCATCTCTCTGTCTCTCCCTGCCTCTCTCTGCCTCTCTCTGCCTCTCTCTGTCTCTCCCTGCATCTCTCTGTCTCTCCCTGCCTCTCTCTGCCTCTCTCTGCCTCTCTCTGTCTCTCCCTGCATCTCTCTGTCTCTCCCTGAATCTCTCTGTCTCTCCCTGCATCTCTCTGTCTCTCCCTGAATCTCTCTGTCTCTCCCTGCATCTCTCTGTCTCTCCCTGCATCTCTCTGTCTCTCCCTGCCTCTCTCTGCCTCTCTCTGTCTCTCCCTGCATCTCTCTGTCTCTCCCTGCATCTCTCTGCCTCTCCATCTCTCTGTCTCTCCCTGCATCTCTCTGTCTCTCCCTGCATCTCTCTGTCTCTCCCTGCATCTCTCTGTCTCTCCCTGCATCTCTCTGCCTCTCCATCTCTCTGTCTCTCCCTGCATCTCTCTGTCTCTCCCTGCATCTCTCTGCCTCTCCATCTCTCTGTCTCTCCCTGCATCTCTCTGTCTCTCCCTGCATCTCTCTGTCTCTCCCTGCCTCTCTCTGCCTCTCTCTGCCTCTCTCTGCCTCTCTCTCTCTCTCTCTCTCTCTCTCTCTCTCTCTCTCTCTGACGCAACTGCGTATCCGGAGCCACTACTCAATGCGCCACAGAGCGACGCATGCGACAGACCACAAAGTTATATGTTGGTGACGCGCCCGACCTCACTGACCAACAAATTGAGAAGTGTCACGCGCACCCGCTCTACCAGACATAAACAGTTGCTGCTGAAACAGGAGAATTTTGTCAAATTTCCTGCTGAAACAGGATAGACAGATAGATAAGCGCAGGCAGCCTTCCTTGTAATTAGTTCTGCTTTCAGGCCCGTTGACTTCTTTTTAGAGCAATTAACTAACTCCGGGATATACTGGATGGCAGTGCGTGTCAATGCTTGCTCTGAACCCTTGCTTTTGTTGCGAGCTCTCCAGAAGCTGTCAGTCAGCTGAGCTCTCCAACCCTTTAGCTCAGCAATGTGGGCTGAGATCAAGCCAGTCAGGGGGGGCTCTAGGAAGCCCAAGAAATGGGCGGAGCGGCCCCTAGAAGCAAAATGCCATTGTGCAGTGGAGAATTTGCGCGTCGGTCGGTTGATTGTCAGGCTTTTTTTCTCTAGAATAAAGTTCCTGACATTTGCGATGGGAGACTATAGCTGGCTAGCTGGGATGATGAAGGGGAAGCAGAGGAGGCTGAGCACAGAGCTCAAGTCACGCTACCCAGAAACTCCCGGAAGCGCTCCCGCTGAGAGCCTCAGGCCCGCTGCACGCACTGCTGGCCCGGTGCTGCAGCCTGAAGTGGCTGTAATCCTTAGTAACTAATGTGTCCATTGTTGTCTAGCATAGTAATAATAACAGTAATAATATTTATTAATCAAAATAATAATAAAGCGGATTCCAGCGGCAGTGTTTTATTTGCTCTCATTCGATGTATCAATCTTTGCTACAAGTTGTTAATCTGCCATTTAGTAATCCAAGAATCCATCAATCCTTCTTTCTATCCATCTGTCAATCTATGTATCAATTTGCCTGTCTTAGTAAACTATCAATTCATCAATTTATCAGTCTACCAATCTATTAACCCATCAATCAATCAATCAATCAATCAATCTATCTATCTATCTATCTATCTATCTATCTATCTATCTATCTATCTATCTATCTATCTATCTATCTATCTATCTATCTATCTATGTATCTATCTATCAATTTACTAATCTAATAATCTACCAATATATCAATCATTAACCTATCAATCCATCAATCTATCAATCTATTAATATATAAATCTATCAATCCATCAATCAACCAATCTATCAACCTATCAACCTATCAATTAACAGTCTATAAATTCATAAATTCATAAATCCATTAATCCAGCAAACATCCCCGATCCGCACCAGCAGTCTGCTGCTTCTGCTGTCCGGGAGCCGCGCCAGCCTCGGCCAGAGCGGTCCCGGCAGCATAGGAGGCGTCGGTCGGCACCTCTCGGGCGGCCCGGATCTCTCCGTGTCGGCGCCAAAAAAGTGCCAACTGATCAGCGTGCCCATGTGCCGCAACATTGGCTACAACTACACCTCCATGCCCAACCAGTATGGCGACGACACGCAGGAGGAGGCCGCGTCCGAGGTGAGCAGCTCTGAGGCTTCGGGGCTGAGCAGTTCTGAGGCATCAGGGAGGGCCTGAGTATAGCGGCTCCCTCTGAGGCATCAGGGAGGGCCTGAGTATAGCGGCTCCCTCTGAGGCATCATGGAGGGCCTGAGTATAGCGGTGATCCCTCTGAGGCATCATGGAGGGCCTGAGTATAGCGGCTCCCTCTGAGGCATCATGGAGGGCCTGAGTATAGCGGCTCCCTCTGAGGCATCATGGAGGGCCTGAGTATAGTGGTGATCCCTCTGAGGCATCATGGAGGGCCTGAGTATAGTGGTGATCCCTCTGAGGCATTAGGGAGGGCCTGAGTATAGCGGCTCACTCTGAGGCATCATGGAGGGCCTGAGTATAGTGGTGATCCCTCTGAGGCATCAGGGAGGGCCTGAGTATAGCGGCTCACTCTAAGGCATCATGGAGGGCCTGAGTATAGCGGTGATCCCTCTGAGGCATCAGAGAGGGCCTGAGTATAGTGGTGATCCCTCTGAGGCATCATGGAGGGCCTGAGTATAGTGGTGATCCCTCTGAGGCATCACGGAGGGCCTGAGTATAGCGGCTCCCTCTGAGGCATCAGGGAGACCTGAGTATAGCGGCTCCCTCTGAGGCATCAGAGAGGGCCTGAGTATAGCGGCTCCCTCTGAGGCATCACGGAGGGCCTGAGTATAGCGGCTCCCTCTGAGGCATCACGGAGGGCCTGAGTATAGCGGCTCCCTCTGAGGCATCAGGGAGGGCCTGAGTATAGTGGTGATCCCTCTGAGGCATCAGGGAGGGCCTGAGTATAGCGGCTCACTCTGAGGCATCAGGGAGGGCCTGAGTATAGCGGCTCCCTCTGAGGCATCAGGGATGGCCTGAGCATAGCGGCTCCTGGTGAAGCATTTTGAACAGGAGAATTCAAATATTACGCTCGCAATATTTCGAATTTCGCTTCTTCTAAATGACGGGAGCAGACTGAGAGGAGACGTGTAAGAGCTTCATCAGTAGCATCCGTCAGTCATGATTCAGCGCAGCATCCCTTCCTCATCATCGTCGGCATTCGCCGCAAATTGATCGGCATCACACAGGAGGAGGGAGGCGCGGGAGGGTTAGCAGATAGTTAGTTAATCGATGCTATGCGCTGCAAAACAATTCCAACAGACGCCAGCGGATATAATTTGAGAGGAAAAACAAGGCCCGCTATGCAAAGGTGGCGGGCGCGTCAATCTACCGCAAATCTGCTATGGGATTCTTTTTGATGATTTCTGGGCCTCACGATTCGCTCGAGTCGAGGAGAATTGCGCGGGGGGGGGCGGCGGATGAGGAAAGATGCTGGAATAATATAAAATCCCGAGGCCTGCATCCCATCTTACGGAGGAAGTTGTCAGTTTCCTTAGCTCCGCGGGGATCCCCAGCTTGGATTGCGCCGGGAGCTTTTGGGTGGGTTAGGGGGGGGGGGGGTTAGCAGAAGAAGCTCTTGCAGTCCTTCAATCAGAGCCAGGGGCTGCCCAGAACCACGTCAATCCTCGATAATTGTGGAGGAATGAAGCCGCGGGATTCTTAGAAACAGGCGAGGCCCGGGCATTAGTGGGGAATCCAGTGTCTGCTAGAAGTGCCTATCACGAGTGAAAAGGGATTTATTTCCCCCTTTTTCAAGCTGAAAGTTCGATTTCGGCAGTTCAGTCGCCGCGTGGCCCCACTGCGCGAAATGATTGCGTAACCGCTATAGTGGTCGATTTAAACAAAAGAATCTCCCACTTGATTGTTGAGACTGTGCTGGTCTGGCCGCTCTCAAAGTCGCTGCAGGGGTGCTGAAGTGTGCTGGTGGTTTCTTTCTTCAGCTAGGATTTCTGCTTCCGTAGCAACCCCTTTCTGGCTTCTCTCCGCGGGGGAAGGGGGGTTGCCCTTGGGGGGCAGTTAGCCTTAGTTAAAAAAATAAATTAGATAGAGCTTGGTTAGATAGCTGAATGCTGACGCACACATGCTTAGACACACACACATGTCTAGACACACATGCTTAGACACACACATGCTTAGACACACACATGCTTAGACACACACATGCTTAGACACACGCATGCTTAGACACACACACACATGCTTAGACACACGCATGCTTAGACACACACACACATGCTTAGACACACACACGCTTAGACACACACACGCTTAGACACACACATGCTTAGACACACACATGCTTAGACACACGCATGCTTAGACACACACACACATGCTTAGACACACACACGCTTAGACACACACACGCTTAGACACACACACGCTTAGACACACACACGCTTAGACACACACACGCTTAGACACACGCATGCTTAGACACACACACACATGCTTAGACACACACACGCTTAGACACACACACGCTTAGACACACACACGCTTAGACACACACACGCTTAGACACACGCATGCTTAGACACACACACACATGCTTAGACACACACACGCTTAGACACACACACGCTTAGACACACACATGCTTAGACACACACATGCTTAGACACACGCATGCTTAGACACACACACACATGCTTAGACACACACACGCTTAGACACACACACGCTTAGACACACACACGCTTAGACACACACACGCTTAGACACACACACGCTTAGACACACACACGCTTAGACACACACACGCTTAGACACACACACGCTTAGACACACACACGCTTAGACACACACATGCTTAGACAGCTAGACGTGAAGCAGTCCATCTCCGAGTCCCCTCAGCAGCTCAGCAGCTGGGCAGATCAAAGGCGGCTAATGGGGCTGGTCGAACGGATCAGCTCGGGGGGGGACTTTCTGCGAGTTTGTCCTCGCTGGGAGGGGAAGAGAATTCCTGTGGGGCAGCAACCCGAGCTAGCGGCGCACACAGAGTGGAGAGTATGAAGTTCTCAGCTCGAAGGAAGCCGCAGAAGAAGATCCTCTGCTCCCTCCCCCCAACCCCAGCAATCAGTCCACCATCCGTCCACATTAATTAACAAGGATATCGAACAGTGCCAGACCCCCCCTAGCCAACTCTCTATAATCCTTTGGCACACTTTCTCTCATGGGCCTGTCCGGGATGCTGGACCTTCTACACGGATGAGGGAGCAGAGATTAGTAGCTCAGCTCAGAGGCGGCACGGCAGCTGCGGAGACTCTGGGTCGAACTCAATCGACTGAACCGCGCCGCCCCAGTGCGCGACAACCTCATGGCTCTCTCTGTCTCAATCTCTCTCCTCTTATTTTAATGTACATCCCGTAATGTACATTATGAGGTCATAAATTACTATAGTGTATACTTAAGAACTTGAAATTCAATTAATTTTTTTTGGGCGTGAAGGGTGGCCAAACTACCTGAATAATTTTGAGCTACCCGAATAAGCCTTAACTACTGTAATGATTCCTGAACTACAGTAATGATTCCTGAACTACAGTAATGATTCCTGAACTACAGTAATGATTCCTGAACTACAGTAATGATTCCTGAACTACTGTAATGATTCCTGAACTACAGTAATGATTCCTGAACTACAGTAATGATTCCTGAACTACAGTAATGATTCCTGAACTACTGTAATGATTCCTGAACTACTGTAATGATTCCTGAACTACTGTAATGATTCCTGAACTACTGTAATGATTCCTGAACTACTGTAATGATTCCTGAACTACAGTAATGATTCCTAAACTACAGTAATGATTCCTAAACTACAGTAATGATTCCTAAACTACAGTAATGATTCCTGAACTACTGTAATGATTCCTAAACTACAGTAATGATTCCTAAACTACAGTAATGATTCCTGAACTACTGTAATGATTCCTGAACTACAGTAATGATTCCTGAACTACTGTAATGATTCCTAAACTACAGTAATGATTCCTGAACTACTGTAATGATTCCTGAACTACTGTAATGATTCCTGAACTACTGTAATGATTCCTGAACTACTGTAATGATTCCTGAACTACTGTAATGATTCCTGAACATCCTGAAGTTTTGATGGACAAATGAACAATATGGATTATTCTCCCTATTAATTTTAGCTAGACTTTTAACCCCCTGCACTTCAACTCGCTCTCCTCTTTGCAGGTGCATCAGTTCTGGCCGCTGGTGGAAATCTCGTGCAGCCAGGACCTGCGCTTTTTCCTCTGCAGCATGTACGTGCCAATCTGCATGCACAACTACGACAGGCACCTGCCGGCCTGCCGCTCCGTCTGCCTGCGCGCCAAGAAGGGCTGCGCGCCGCTGATGCGACAGTACGGGTTCAGCTGGCCAGAAAAGATGGACTGCTCTAAACTGCCAGGTGAGATCTACCTACCGATTGAGCAGATCTACCTACCGATTGAGCAGATCTACCTACCGATTGAGCAGATCTATCTACCGATTTAACAGATCTATCTACCGATTGAGCAGATCTATCTACCGATTGGTCAAATCTATCTACCAATTGGTCAGATCTATCTACCAATTGGTCAGATCTATCTACCAATAAGTCTATGTTTAGCTACAGCAGACATAA
>NIVC01001551.1:225000-240000 GCA_002269645.1 Macrostomum lignano | reverse complement strand
AGGGGCATAGCCAGGAATTTCCGGCTACGGGGGGATAACACCAAGGTGAATTTTCTACGGGGGGATACACCAAGGTAAAAGTGCTATGACAGAGTAATATGGTAGCATGTATAGCAACAAAGGGCCAACAAAAAAGTTTTGGTCAGGCTCTTCGGGGGGGGGGGTACATCCCCCTATCCCCCTCCCTACGCCCCTGTTCATAAGTGACTTGAAACAAAAGCTCCGATTGCTGAAACGCTGATTGCTGAAACGCTACACCGAAGAAAAATAAAACAAAAATTCCGAATCTACAAAAAGTAATATATTTATATTGTTTTCTAAATAAAAGTTCAGGTTTTTTAAAAGATTACGTCGTATTCATAAGTAAAGATTATTCCCCGTTCATCTGAATCTATTGCAAACGACACATGTTCAGTTTGAGTCATCGGATGTTATTAAATTTCAATATACGAGCGTAGCTAGTTTTAATATATCAGTTCATACTTCATATCATAATCATACTTATTATTTCTCTGAAATGGAATAGCAACTAATGAACGATACGTTTAATGATAGTGTATTAGTGAAAATTTCTTTAACTATTTGTACAAAGCACAACAATGCATTGTTGATGCATACATGCACTTATAAATTCAAATATATTTTATAATGAATTAATGTTGCATTTATTAGAATATTTTAGAAAAAGAAAATTATTTTTCGCCAGCTTTCATTCTTTACAAAAAACATTTTGATTAACCAATAATATCAAACAACATATCTATCATCCTGCTTACCTGCTAGGCATAACACATTGTAGAAATAAAGGCAAAGTAAAAATTTACTAATTCTCAATTTGGCATAGTGATTCAAAGTTTTATATTATGTTGTTCATACTGTCAGAGTTTTTTATGCTAGTTAAAAATCTTTTGATTCGCATAAAATGAGGTTCATAGCTATTGTGTGATAATTAATTTATATTTTAATATCCAACAATTCTAGAAATCCCAAAAATCTAACTAGCACTTTGATACAAAAACTTCTTTAAAGGCTTATTAAAAAATTATATTTATTGAGAACATCTGTATTATTTATTACCTATTCGTTTTAATAAGCTTATTCAATATGGTATATTAAATCGCAAATGAATACTTATTTAAGATAAAAAAATTAAAAATCAATTCCGATTAAATTCATGTACGTGGCAAATGACCAGTCTGGACAATATCGTGCTCAAAGAGCACCTGAAGCGCAGCCTGCCTGGCAAGAGCGACAAGCTCCGCTGTTTCGAGCGAGTTCTCACCGACGAGGCCAGCGGCGGAAAATCTTCGCCCGAGGAGGCCTACTTCCTGCTAGTCGGCGAGTCCATCTACTTCTCCGACGTCAAGTGCTCGACAATGCGGCTGGCCGTCAGCCTCCGCCGGGTGGCCGACATCGCCATCGTGAAGACGCCGCGGCTTGGCCTCGCCGAGGAGTACCGCGTCCAGACTCTGCTGATCACCTGCCGGCCAGGCGGCGCGGCCGACGACTCGGAGGAAGATGACTACGACGACGATGTCGTCGGGCTTGAAAACGGGGAAGACGTCGCCGCCAAGAAAGCGGCTGTCAACAGAGGCTCTGAAAGTGGCACTTTGACTTCCGGGTTAGTTTCTGTTTCTATGAGTAACCAAGGAGCGCTAGAAATTTGCAACGGGAAGTTAAACGCGCGTTTCATGGAAAAAATGATTTAAAGGCTCATTTTCTCGCTGGTTTTTTGTATGTGTTTGACTCGCAACTAAACCGTAGGGTTTTTTTTCTAATTACTTTTTGTTTAAATTTCGCAGGAAATGGGTAAAAGCGAAAGTACCGTCTTTTAGTCTAAGAGAACAGATGTTAGCAGAATGCATTGCATCAAACATTATTTATTATCGAGTATCTCGGAATGCTAAAAACCATTAAGAAAAATACAATAATAATATAGTTAGATAGATAGATAGATATATAGATAGATAGATAGATAGATAGATAGATAGATAGATAGATAGATAGATAGATAGATAGATAGATAGATAGATAGATAGATAGATAGATAGATAGATAGATAGATAGATAGATAGATAGATAGATAGATAGATAGATAGATAGATAGATAGATAGATAGATAGATAGATAGATAGATAGATAGATAGATAGATAGATAGATAGATAGATAGATAGATAGATAGATAGATAGATAGATAGATAGATAGATAGATAGATAGATAGATAGATAGATAGATAGATAGATAGATGGATAGATAGATAGATAGATAGATAGATAGATGGATAGATAGATAGATAGATACAAAGATGATAGATAGATAGATTGATAGATAGATAGATAGATAGATAGATAGATAGATAGATAGATAGATACATACATACATTGATAGATAGATAGATAGATAGATAGAAAGATAGATAAATAGATAGATACATACATAGATAGATACATACATAGATAGATAGATAGATACATAGATAGATAGATAGATACATAGATACATAGATAGATAGATAGATAGATAGATAGATAGATAGATAGATAGATATGCAAAAGGCAGCTTCAAACTGCAAACCACACACACGGAAATATTGAAGAACGTTAGTTGTCGAATATTCATAAACCGATATTTCGGCCTGGACTGGGCCTTCGTCAGGGTTTATTTATTCGGGTTTAAAAACAAATATATTGGCTGTGAAGTTATTTTAACATAATTTCAATATATATATGCGACTTTTGGGGGTGCACTGAGCAGTGTTAAGTAAAGATGTGTACGTATAATTAGTTAAAAACGTGAGTTGAAGCACGCTGATTGGTTAAAGTCTTGCAGCTAAAGCCTTGCACAAAAATAAATATGTTAGGTGCTATAGAAAACCAGATTTAAAGCGTAGAAGTGTATGACTAAGCATCTTGAAAAGTTCAACAAATAAGTTAATTACGCCCGTAGAAAAAAACAAATATTAAATTAATACAGAGCACTGAGAACTTTGCATAAATAAGTGTAAATAATTAGATGTAACTATTGAATTCATATACAGTAATTAATTGGGTAGCCAGACAGGCCACGCGAGACGCAGTTGGTATAGATACATAGTACGCAATAGACGCAATAGATACATACATACATAGATAGATACATAGATAGATAGATAGATAGATAGATAGATAGATAGATAGATACATACATAGATAGATAGATACATACATAGATAGATAGATAGATACATAGATAGATACATACATAGATAGATACATACATAGATAGATAGATAGATAGATAGATAGATAGATAGATAGATAGATAGATAGATAGATAGATAGATACATAGATAGATAGATAGATAGATAGATAGATAGATACATAGATAGATTCATAGATAGATAGATAGATACATAGATAGATACATAGATAGATAGATACATAGATAGATAGATAGTAGATACATAGATACATAGATAGATAGATAGATACATCGATAGATAGATAGATAGATAGATAGATACATAGATAGATAGATAGATACATAGATACATAGATAGATAGATAGTAGATACATAGATACATAGATAGATAGATAGATACATAGATAGATACATAGATAGATAGATAGATAGATAGATAGATACATAGCTAGATAGATAGACAGATAGATACATAGATAGATAGATAGATAGATAGATACATAGATAGATACATAGATAGATAGATAGATACATAGATAGATAGATACATAGATAGATAGATAGATAGATAGATAGATAGATAGATAGATAGATAGATAGATAGATAGATAGATAGATAGATTGATAGATAGATAGATAGATAGATAGATACATAGATAGATAGATAGATAGATAGATAGATACATAGCTAGATAGATAGACAGATAGATACATAGATAGATACATAGATAGATAGATACATAGATAGATACATAGATAGATAGATAGATACATAGATAGATAGATACATAGATAGATAGATAGATAGATAGATAGATAGATAGATAGATAGATAGATAGATAGATAGATAGATAGATAGATAGATAGATAGATGATAGATAGATACATAGATCAATCACACCGAACCGACCGCCTCCGACACCTAGAGAGCTGCCAGATGGACCATCGGCTGCAGCCGAGAATGGCGACGACAAGACCGACGGCGGCGGCGGCTGCTTTGGCCGCAAGCGGCGGCAGGCGGCGGCAGCAGAGGCCACCTCTCCAACCGAGCCGCCACCTCCAGCCGCTCCTGCAGAGCCGCAGGCGGACCCCGCAGCTCCGGCAGGGCAGCAGCAGCAGCGCCCCGGCGGCTGTCTTCCGAGACGACGAAAAAATGTGCCGCCTGCTGCTGAGGACCCCTCAGCGACTTCTTCGACGCCTCAGTCGCAGCAGCTTCAGCAATCTCAACAGCCTGAGTTGACTCCTTTAGTTAACGGCGACTCGAACCCGCGACCCTCCGGTGTTCCAACCTCAGCCGTCGACGGCAGTTCAACAGCAGTCGCAGCCACTCGCAGTTTCCGAATTCTGTGCAACGTCTTCTCATCGTCTCGGTCCGTCGCCTTCCTGCACCTGCGCAACACCTGGCAGATGGCCACCCTGCTCGGCACTCTCGATATGGACGACGAATTTGTTGACTCGACTACGCCAAGGACGCCTAACGGACGGGAGCGGAGAGGGCGTGGGCGAACGAAGCGACCGCCAGCGAGTTTGAGCAGCGCCCACCTGACACAGCTGTTCAGGTGAGACTGGCGGGTGCCTGCCTGCACAAGCAGATGCTTACTGTACACATTCGGGTGCTTACTATACACATTAGGATGCTTACAGTACTCACACGGGTGCTTACTGTACTCACACAGGTGCTTACTGTACACATTAGGGTGCTTGCTGTACACATTCAGGTGCTTACTGTACGCATTCGGGTGCTTACTGTACTCACACGGGTGCTCACTGTACACATTCGGGTTCGGGTGCTTGCTGTACACATTCGGGTGCCTATTGTACATATTCGGGTGCTTATCGTATACATTCGGGTGCTTATTGTACATACGCTGGTGCTTACTGTACATACGCTGGTGCTTACTGTACACACACGGGTGCTTACAGTACATACGCTGGTGCTTACTGTACTCACACGGGTGCTTACTGTACATACGCTGGTGCTTACTGTACACACACGGGTGCTTACTGTACATACACGGGTGCTTACTGTACATACGCTGGTGCTTACTGTACTCACACGGGTGCTTACTGTACTCACACAGGTGCTTACTGTACACACACGGGTGCTTACTGTACATACGCTGGTGCTTACTGTACTCACACGGGTGCTTACTGTACTCACACGGGTGCTTACTGTGCACACACGGGTGCTTACTGTACATACGCTGGTGCTTACTGTACTCACACGGGTGCTTACTGTACTCACACGGGTGCTTACTGTGCACAGGCATAACTTGTCCCTGAAACCCAAACAACACAGGGAGCTGCGAACCGACATCCTGCGCACCCAGGGCAACATGCAGGAGGCCTTCGGCTTTCTATTCGAGCTGAAGCTCAGCCTTGATCGCGGCTATCCCGTCAAGAAGCTGTTCTGGGAGACGGACGATCTGTTCCGCTGCGTGGTGAACAAGCTGTTCTACTTTCTGAACAAGGACCCGGCTCTGCTGCAGGGCAGGGTCAGCAGTCCCGCCGCCATCCGGCTTGACGAGCTGGACTACTGTCTGCTGTCTCTGCAGATTCTCTCCGCCGTGTTCCTGGTACGGGCTAGACGGGCCCGGGTTCGAATCCCTGCTGGATTAGCTCTACTTCCCCCACCCAACTCACTTCCCACGCCAAATTCTCTGCTCACATCCAATGCACTTCCAACACTCACCTCACTTCCCAAACCCAACCCACTCCCCACAACCACCCCTCTCCCTATACCCATTTCTATCCCTACACCCACCCCACTCCCTACACCCATTTCTATCCCTACACCCACCCCACTCCCTACACCCATTTCTATCCCTACACCCACCCCACTCCCTACACCCACCCCACTCCCTACACCCATTTCTATCCCTACACCCACCCCACTCCTTACACCCATTTCTATCCCTACACCCACCCCACTCCCTACACCCATTTCTATCCCTACACCCACCCCACTCCCTACACCCACCCCACTCCCTACACCCATTTCTATCCCTACACCCACCCCACTCCTTACACCCATTTCTATCCCTACACCCACCCCACTCCCTACACCCACCCCACTCCCTACACCCACCCCACTCCCTACACCCACCCCACTCCCTACACCCACCCCACTCCCTACACCCACCCCACTCCCTACACCCACCCCACTCCCTACACCCACCCCACTCTTCACACCCACCCCACTCCTCACTTCTCAAAAGCGTCTCCCCCAACTCACCCGGCCGCAGGACACGGAGTTCCTGGTGGAGCGGCGCAAGGCCACGGCCGCACAGCAGCACTATTTCATGCAGCGAATGCTGCGCGCCTGCGCTGTGCAAATCCGGCCATGCGTGCCAAATTTCGTGTTCGACCCGGCCAAGACCCGGCCGGACCACCGCATCACCGGCCAGCTTCACGTGGAGCGGGCGGCCCTGCTGCACCACATCATCACCTATCTCAGGTCAGTACCAATGGAAGGTCTTTCTAGATACCTAATCATAGACTGATAAATGATGTTTTAGCCAGTTAAGCAAATTTGGCAGCGGTTAGTATGCAGATTATGAAGCTCAGAGCCCAAGAAATACAGGTTTCGGGAATTTCTACCTCTCAAGAAATCAGGATTTTCTCGACCAAATATGTCTATGGCGAAAACCCCATTGTGCACTATGCGCTTTATTCCTGTTGTCCACAGTTTCTGTAGGGTTAATGATAAACACCAAAGCTTCATAAATAACATTTCCATCTATTATATACTATTTATTTGCTTATATTTCTACTGTAAGTAGCTTGAAGGCACAACTCGGCTCAAAATTAATTTCAGAGAATTCGCCATCAGGTGAGGTTATTAAAATTGGAATCATTTAAATTGACATCGATTGAAAATGCTGAAATTGTAGCCGAAGAGGCATTGAAGTCTGCAAATACATTACCACAATCAGCACACGATGAAGTCTTGATTAACATTGTGCAATTCATTTATGTATAATTAATTTTAGATAGTTTTTATTTAAACCATAGCAGTGTATTTGAATAATGCTCATTTTTAGCACAACAGATGGAAGTTTTACAGAGAAAATCCTATAAAAAGCGTTTAAAACTATATTGATTATTTTGTGTCATTTTCCACTCGACAGAACTGGCATCGGTGCTTGGTAAGAAAGCAGAGAAGTCTAGATCTAATTGCTCAACCTGTCAAATTCGTCACAAGTTTAGAACGCTTCTCTTTTTTACGGTACTCATCATTGAGCACTTTGAATTGATCGAAGTTTATTGATTTTTTTGTGTGAAACTCTTTGCCTTCAAGATGATTTTGCAATGTGACTTAAGTTGTCATCACCGGAGCCACTCCGACTGCTAATTGAGTCCTTAGAGATTTGCGCTGTCAATTAAATCAAATAGACTATCGATGTGTATGAGTCACACTTCATTGCCAGTCAGTCTGTTTAGTCTTCTGTCTGCCTGCCTGCCTGCCTGCCTGCCTGCCTGCGTGCCTGCCTGCCTGCCTGCGTGCCTGCCTGCCTGCCTGCCTGCCTGCGTGCCTGCCTGCCTGCCTGCCTGCCTGCCTGCGTGCCTGCCTGCCTGCCTGCCTGCCTGCGTGCCTGCCTGCCTGCCTGCCTGCCTGCCTGCCTGCCTGCCTGCCTGCCTGCCTGCCTGCCTGCGTGCCTGCCTGCCTGCCTGCCTGCCTGCGTGCCTGCCTGCCTGCCTGCCTGCCTGCGTGCCTGCCTGCCTGCCTGCCTGCCTGCCTGCGTGCCTGCCTGCCTGCCTGCCTGCCTGCCTGCCTGCCTGCCTGCGTGCCTGCCTGCCTGCCTGCCTGCCTGCCTGCCTGCCTGCCTGCCTGCGTGCCTGCCTGCCTGCCTGCCTGCCTGCCTGCCTGCGTGCCTGCCTGCGTGCCTGCCTGCCTGCCTGCCTGCCTGCCTGCCTGCCTGCCTGCCTGCGTGCCTGCCTGCCTGCCTGCCTGCCTGCCTGCCTGCCTGCCTGCCTGTCTGTCTGTCTGTCTGCCCATCTTTCTGGCCCAGCTCTGCAAACCGAAATGCCCGGCCGTCTCTGCACAATCTTAGCTGTTTGGAGATTGACAGGCAGGTGTCCGTGCAGAGATTTTGTCGACAGCACCAACCTTTCTATCCCATTTGGCCCGTCAGCTCAGAGCCTTGATTGGTATTTCCGGTGAGGCTGCGCCCTGCTCGCATGCGGCCTGGGCTTGAGAAGCTGCATATTTGAGCTGTTCGAGAGCCCAGCACATGAGATTAAAAGCGTTTGAAAAGGACAGTTATTAATTTAGCTCAGTTTTGAGTCAACAGTTTTTATTGTTTAATCAAATAGACATGCTAAACCACTTGGCACAGCTCACGCGGTGCAGGCATTGCAAGTGTCTCCCATTCTTCATTGTTTGACTCGTTTTGCCTTCAATACATGCAGGCACACCGACCGAGTTTTTTTCTTTACCGACCGAAGAGGCGGTCTTTAGTTTTTTTTCTTTTTCTTTACCGACCGAGTTTTTTTCAAGTCGTTCAAAAAAGGCAAGCCGTGCCTTTTTTGAACGACTTGAGTTGCATTATGCAAGCTGTTTGTCCTTGCAAAAACTGGGTATTTTCCATGTAGGCTGAGGGCGTCTGGGAGCTTTGTGGTTATGAATAACACGTGAGAAATCAAGAGGCGGCATGAATAGTGTAATCTACTCCATTGTCACTCGTGTCCGCCTCAGTCAGTCTGTCTGTTTGCCTGTCTGTCTGTCTGTCTGTCTGTCTGTCTGTCTGTCTGTCTGTCTGTCTGTCTGTCTGTCTGTCTGTCTGTCTGTCTGTCTGTCTGTCTGTCTGTCTGTCTGTCTGTCTGTCTGTCTGTCTGTCTGTCTGTCTGTCTGTCTGTCTGTCTGTCTGTCTGTCTGTCTGTCTGTCTGTCTGTCTGTCTGTCTGTCTGTCTGTCCTATCCTAGACGTGCAGTTAGCTCTATTCCTACTATCTATTTCTATACTCAGCACCCTGTCTCTGTCCGCTATACGCCGAGTACATTCTGCAATGATTTTACTAATTGTATCTGTTTAGAACTTTTCTTATACAGCAAATCAAAGTACAGAGTGGTAGCTTATAAAGAATCTTCAAACTGCATCAACTTCCAGGGGCAGCAGCGCAGGCGGTGGCGGCGGCCTTCCGCTCATTGGCAGGTCGGACGGCTCCATAGTCAGCGAAAACCAAGTGGTGGAGCTGCTGGCGTCCGAAGCCGACGGCCTGCTCATCATGCTCACGGAGTCGGTGCGCCTGCTGAGCCACCTGTTCGACAAGGCCCAGCCAGCTGAGAATTCTGCCAACGGCGCTGCGGAGTCCACTGAGGACGACGACAACGACGGCGCCGCGGGTTCAGAGACGAGGGGCCTCCTGAGACCGCTGGAGGTGGTGCAGGCCTACTACCTGCTGTTCACCATCAACAGCGTTCTGACTTACTGCAACCAGGCGCGCGAGCATCTCATCAGGCAGCATCGGGAAGATTTTCGCTTCTTCATCAGCGAGCACCGGATTCGAGCGGCGGTCCGGCCAGACTTGCCGATCTTCCCGGGCCTGCTGGAGTTGGCCAAGCAGGTGCGGGCGCACCTGGGCGTTTTGTGATCCGAGCTTTTAACTGGCACTCGAATTGAACTGGCTGCTCCAATACAATTAATGCTTGTCTGTGATCCGCTTTTGATCGTTCATTCTCATTTGTCTCTTATTGCTTTGGTAACCGTGCTAGTGTTAATATACACGAGTATATAGCTCTTATAATCGTTCTGATGATGAATCAAAGATTTAAAATCGATTTGTCAACATTCCGTTTATTATTTGATAAAACATTAGCTAAATTTAAAAGTTCACCCTTTCACCTGCGAAATCATTGTGTCATAAACTCAACTCTATTGTGGGCCTGTAGAAGTCACTGACTTCGGAGCCCTTCGCAAGATTCATTCACTCGCGAGTTCTTGAATCCTCTCTGTGCCCATTGCGTCTCTTGCCCGGTTTAAATCGACCCTGCTTATTATGTCTGTTTCCATGCCTGTAGTGTCTATATCGGTCTTCATGTCCGCGACGTCCCTTTCCACGTCTTTCGAGTTCGCGACGTCCCTCGCCACGTCTGCCGTGTTCGCGACGTCCTTTTCTGCGTCTGCCGCGTTCGCGACGTCCCTTTCCACGTCTGCCGCGTTCGCGACGTCCCTCTCCGCGTCTGCCGTGTTCGCGACGTCCCTTTCCGCGTCTTCCGTGTTCGCGACGTTCCTCTTCGCGTCTGTCATGTTCGCGACGTCCCTCTCCGCGTCTTCCGTGTTCGCGACGTCCCTTTCCACGTCTGTCATGTTCGCGACGTCCCTCTCCTCGTCTGCTGCGTTCGCGACGTCCCTTTCCACGTCTGTCATGTTCGCGACGTCCCTCTCCTCGTCTGCTGCGTTCGCGACGTCCCTTTCCACGTCTGTCATGTTCGCGACGTCCTTTTCTGCGTCTGCCGTGTTCGCGACGTTCTTTTCCACGTCTGTCGTGTTGGCGATGTCCTTTTCCGCGTCTGCCGTGTTCGCGACGTCCCTCTCCGCGTCTGCCGTGTTCGCGACGTCCCTCTCCGCGTCTGCCGTGTTCGCGACGTTCTTCTTCGCGTCTGCCGTGTTCGCGACGTCGCTTTCGTGATGTCTCGCCATCAAACTTCCAATTTTTAAAGCCGGGCCTTTTCTCTGCCCCTTTTCCAACCCTAAACTCGTCGCTCTTTTCCACTGAGTCCGAGCGCCTCGGTCGAGAGATTCCAAAACGATTGCTGAATTCTTTCTCGAAGTCTTCGTCCCACCTTGATGCCGATCCTGAGTCAGCCGTCCACTGGCTGCTGATATCGTCAAATGCACTGTCGATTGCAACAGCAGCAGCTGCTGCTGCTGCGACACTCAGCAGTAAAACGGACGAAATTGTCTTTAAAAATCTCATCTTTTCGATGTTAAACAGTTTCAAATGCTGACAAAGCTCTCTTGCAATTAAAACTTTGACAATGCTGAGCCGGCTGGAATTCGTCAGGTTTTTATTTTTAGGTTAAGATTTTGCTTTGGATTTTTCATTGCCGAACAGGTGATTTTTGCAACGACCTCCGGAATCTGAACGTGACGCAAGTGCAGTAATCATAGCTTTGCAGAGGTGAAACAAACAGAGAAAAGTTTCAAAAAACTTTGTTGAAAGGGAAAGCAATGAGAAATGAATTCACAGCTGGTTATGCGAATTTCAGACTCAAGCTACAATAAATTTTATGGCTAGTTTGCGTGACATTGTGTGCCATCGGGACACGAATTAAAAGCTTTCGTTGAACCATTTTGGCAAGACAAAAACAGGTTTTAAAACACAGCTCACAAGTGCGCTAAAAACAACTTCTTTCCGACACAAAAAAGTTGAAACCAAAACAGCATGGCGCAGACTGTCCTGCAGAGACCTCACCTGTGTGTTTTTCTTATCATCCTGTGCATTGCCAGCTGTGTCAACTCGGCTCCGTTAAGTAGGATCTCCGGCTTAGCTGGTGATGGTTCTGACATCCGCAACGCAGCAAATGGTTTACAACAACATGTTAAACCAGCTAAACAGCTCCACGTGCTTGTAAATAATCGCACTGTGATTTCAGCAGCTTCAGCCAACAAGAATGTGCATCGCCCAGCTGAGGCCCCTGCTCTGCCAGCTAAAGCCCCTGCTCTGCCAGCTAAAGCCCCTGCTCTGCCAGCTAAGGCCCCTGCTCTGCCAGCTGAGGCCCCTGCTCTGCCAGCTAAAGCCCCTGCTCTGCCAGCTAAGGCCCCTGCTCTGCCAGCTAAAGCCCCTGCTCTGCCAGCTAAAGCCCCTGCTCTGCCAGCTAAAGCCCCTGCTCTGCCAGCTAAAGCCCCTGCTCTGCCAGCTAAAGCCCCTGCTCTGCCAGCTAAAGCCCCTGCTCTACCAGCCGAAGCCACTGCTCCACCAGCTGCTGCTGCACGGCCACCAGAAAAGACCATTATTCGACCTTCTGAAGTCATAGCTAAGCAATTAGCTCAAACAAAGACATACGACATGGATCATACGAATAAAAACAATAAAAGTGATAAAATACCTCAGGTCGAATTCCGTCATACTGACCACAGATCTCGTCGCCGACATTACCAACGCCCTGAGTACAGATCTCGTCGCCGACATTACCAACGCCCTGAGTACAGATCACGTCGACGACATTACCAACGCCCTGAGTACAGATCACGTCGACGACATTACCAACGCCCTGAGTACAGATCTGGTCACCGACATCACGAACGAAGCCCTGAGTACAGATCTGGTCACCGACATCACGAACGAAGCCCTGATTACAGATCTGGTCACCGACATCACGAACGAAGCCCTGATTACAGATATCGGCACCGACATCACGAACGAAGCCCTGATTACAGATCTCGTCACCGACATCACGAACGAAGCCCTGATTACAGATCACGCCGTCAACATTACCGGCGTCCTGATTACAGCCCTCGTCACCGACATGACTAACACTTGGTGTCTTTAGAATGCATCAATGCCTTTTACATTGACATAATCGATCTTGGTGTAACTTTGCGTTGAACCCTTTATTTTTCTATGCAAAATCAGTTATGAGTTCTACTGTGTCTAATATATTAGATTTTGCTAGTAAGAAGGTTTCGAAGTTTTATTGATTTTTTGGTTCGTTGCTTCAAAAACTATGAATTAAATTAAGCCTGCAAAAACATTTCATTTCTTCATTGGCACACTGGATACCTTTGATTTCTCTGTAATGTCTCCCTGCATCTGGCTCCATAATTCAGTTTACGAAAAGTTTTGTTTGAATTGAATGCACATTTACCGAAATTAAAATGCTAATCGATTTTTTCGCCTCGGATTTGATAAGGGGGTAGGCCACTCAGGCATGTATACTTAGCAAAACGGCTTTCTACTTTCAGTACAGTAGCAATGAAGAATACAGATGGCATTTTGAAAAATAAAAGCGGCTGAAATGACTTTGATAAGTTTAGAAGCCCAAGCTTGCAGGCGTAAACAGCTTGCTAATTGGTTCAGCAATAATGTACATTAGCCAGTCCACTGAAATGTACATGGCAGCTTTAGGCTGGAACAATCAGGGAAGGCAATAAAAATTGGGTGGCGGGGCAGGGGTAGAGGTTCTGTTTGAGGGTTTAAGCTGGGGCGGGGGGGGGGGTTAAAAGCCAATAAATGAGCCTTGTCTTTAAAAGTACATTAAATACTTCAGTTTAACTTAGCTCGTACTACGAGAATACTGAACTAAAAGTAGGTTGGGCGCAAATGTGTTGAGTGGCCCCATCTATAGTTATTCTAGTATCTGTGCACCAGACTTCCGGTCTCTTGCAGCCTTAAAAATGAAACAACGTCCACTAACAATGTAACACGGGGTCGCGTTCATGTCTGGTCACTTTGTCACTAAGCTGGTGCAGCGAAGCGAAGCGATTCGAGCGAAGCAAAACCATCCTCAATCTGTCAAATCGAGTTAGCATTTAAACTCCTTCATCCCAATCGTGTTCGATAGTTTCGTCCGATTTCTCAAACCGCTTGCGGCCGCCTCCGTAACCATAGCGGCCTTTGCCGAGGCTGAGTTCATGAAACAGATGCTTGCGACATTGCTTGCCACGGCGACGGCGACAGCGTCGGTGGCGATGCCGATCGACGAAATGACGAACTGAAGGCGTAGTCCTCTGTGGTGTAGTCCTCTGTGGTGTAGTTTCATGTGGTGTAGTTTCATGTGGTGTAGTTTCATGTGGTGTAGTTTCATGTGGTGTAGTTTCATGTGGTGTAGTTTCATGTGGTGTAGTTTCATGTGGTGTAGTTTCATGTGGTTTAGTCCTCTGTGGTGTAGTTTCATGTGGTTTAGTCCTCTGTGGTGTAGTTTCATGTGGTGTAGTTTCATGTGGTGTAGTTTCATGTGGTGTAGTTTCATGTGGTGTAGTTTCATGTGGTGTAGTTTCATGTGGTTTAGTCCTCTGTGGTGTAGTTTCATGTGGTGTAGTTTCATGTGGTGTAGTTTCATGTGGTGTAGTTTCATGTGGTCTAGTATCATGTGGTGTAGTTTCATGTGGTGTAGTATCATGTGGTGTAGTTTCATGTGGTGTAGTTTCATGTGGTGTAGTATCATGTGGTGTAGTTTCATGTGGTGTAGTTTCATGTGGTGTAGTTTCATGTGGTTTAGTCCTCTGTGGTGTAGTTTCATGTGGTGTAGTTTCATGTGGTGTAGTTTCATGTGGTGTAGTTTCATGTGGTGTAGTTTCATGTGGTGTAGTTTCATGTGGTGTAGTTTCATGTGGTGTAGTTTCATGTGGTGTAGTTTCATGTGGTGTAGTTTCATGTGGTGTAGTTTCATGTGGTGTAGTTTCATGTGGTGTAGTTTCATGTGGTGTAGTTTCATGTGGTGTAGTTTCATGTGGTGTAGTTTCATGTGGTGTAGTATCATGTGGTGTAGTATCATGTGGTGTAGTTTCATGTGGTGTAGTTTCATGTGGTGTAGTTTCATGTGGTGTAGTCCTCTGTGGTGTAGTCCTCTGTGGTGTAGTTCTCTGTGGTGTAATCTACTATAATCTACTCTACACACACCTGAGCTATTTACTTTACACCTGAGCTATCTACTCTACACCTGAGATATCTACTTCTGTCGTTTCCTTTATTAACGAAGAAAAGACGAAAGAAAGAAATTCTATAGGAATAAATGAATCTACATTTAACTCAATATCTCTCAAACTCCCAAGCCTCAGACTGGACACACGTAGGCAAATTTTATTTAGCAATAATGATCCCAACACCAAAATAATAGCTGATCGATATCTATATAGTCACTGAGCAGTGAA
>NIVC01001551.1:0-220000 GCA_002269645.1 Macrostomum lignano | reverse complement strand
CGCCGCCAGCCTTTCAAGTATTGGATTACAAACATCTAAATTATAAAACTCGGCACAACATAGGGCTGTGCAGAAGTCACTAAGCATAAATCATTATCGACTTTAAAACCCCTACAAGCAGTAATCCTTTGCTAGCAACTGGTAACAGAAGTCAACGAAGCAGTCTAGAAAAGCGCAGCGCTGAGGTTGCGAATGACGTCAATCAAAAGTCGTAGATTTCCAATAAATTCTCCCCGCTACTTAAGAATGTGTTACCGCCGCCAAAGCTTTGGAGCATTAGCGAATATTAATTAATCAATAAGGGGACTAAGGAGCGGCTTATATTTAACAAGTCTGTGTCGGTGCGATAAGCCAGTTTCGGTAAACAAATTTTACAAAGGTATTTAGATTATTTCTGTTTAATTTTTATTGTTCCATAAGGAGTTTTAAACTGTGGGTTTCTAAAACAAAATATTCCGGTTTGGCTGCGTATCCAAAGATAAGGCACACTCAGGTGACATTCAATAAAACATAGATACCTACCGACAAACCATTTTTTACGAGCTAGTATATGAGATGTTCAAGTCTAAGGAAGTTTAGGTCTTGCGAAGTTTAGGTCTTATTTTTAGGTCTTAGGAAGTTTAGATTTCGTGAAGTTTAGGTCTTTTGGAGATTAGGTTTTACGAAGTTTAGGTCACGTGAAGTTTAGGTCTGATGGAGTTAGGTCTTAAAAATTTTAGGTTTCATGAAGTTTAGGCTTCGTAGAGTTTAGGTTTCATGAAGTTTAGGTTGTATGAAGTTTAGGTTTTATGAAGTCTTCTCGTGAAGTTTAGGTCCTATTAAGTTTAGGTCTTGTGAATTTAAGATCTTAAAAAGAGAATGTCTAAAGAAGTTTAGGTCTTGTAGAGTTTAGGTCTTATGAAAGTGAATGTTTAAAATCTTTTAGGCGATGCGAAGCTCTTGTAAAATTTCGGTGTTGTAAAGTGGTCGTGCTAATTTGATTTTCTTGGCAAAGTGAAATTTCGGTAATGTGAAAGCGCCTCACGATCAGGGCATGCTTGAGGGCATTGGCCTGCATGGCCTACTGAAAACAAAAGCCTGCACAATGCAACACAAAAAGTCCACTAGAAGAGATTTTCCGCTCGAAAAAGAACAGTTAAGAAAAGAGCCACCTTCCGGTTTGATTATCAACATCAATTTGCACATTTCAGCCTTGAGGCGCTGGAGGCTCGATTTCTAAGAATGCGGGGGGCACCCTAAACAGAAGGACGGAAACAATGCGCCGCTTCAGGGAGCCGTTCGCTCTTCTACTAACTGCCTCACCATCCCCCCCCGAATTTTTTTTCAAACAAAAATAAGCCACGAGGCATACAGACTGGCTTGGAGGTCGCAGTCAGGAACTCAAGGCCATGCAGACTCCCGCTGGCTTACCCATTTAGCTGCCTCAAGGATCAGTTTAGCGCCATTAAATTTAGAAACTCGACGAATTCCATTTTCGCTTCGAAGAATCCAACAGATTCTTGATTGAACCGAAGCGAAGGCACGAGAGTCTCTAGTGGGGTGGTGAGAAGAGCTGTGGCTCTGGGAGACTCCAGCTCACCGACCAGTGAATTTTTCTTTAACCCCTCCCAACACCTTGCAACTATAGAGCTCTCAACAACATTTATGAAATCTATATCTCGTTCACTTTTCACTTTTTAACTTTGGAATTTTCATGCACTTTGCTCTCTCCCCTCCTCTCTACCCTCTCCCCTCCTCTCTCCCCTCTCCACTCCTCTCTACCCTCTCCACTCCTCTCTACCCTCTCCACTCCTCTCTACCCTCCCCCCTCCTCTCTACCCTCTCCACTCCTCTCTACCCTCCCCCCTCCTCTCTACCCTCTCCACTCCTCTCTACCCTCTCCCCTCCTCTCTACCCTCTCCACTCCTCTCTACCCTCTCCCCTCCTCTCTACCCTCTCCCCTCCTCTCTACCCTCTCCACTCCTCTCTACCCTCTCCACTCCTCTCTACCCTCTCCCCTCCTCTCTACCCTCTCCCCTCCTCTCTACCCTCTCCCCTCCTCTCTACCCTCCCCCCTCCTCTCTACCCTCTCCCCTCCTCTCTACCCTCTCCACTCCTCTCTACCCTCTCCACTCCTCTCTACCCTCTCCCCTCCTCTCTACCCTCTCCCCTCCTCTCTACCCTCTCCACTCCTCTCTACCCTCTCCCCTCCTCTCTACCCTCTCCACTCCTCTCTACCCTCTCCCCTCCTCTCTACCCTCTCCCCTCCTCTCTACCCTCTCCACTCCTCTCTACCCTCTCCCCTCCTCTCTACCCTCTCCACTCCTCTCTACCCTCTCCCCTCCTCTCTACCCTCTCCCCTCCTCTCTACCCTCTCCACTCCTCTCTACCCTCTCCCCTCCTCTCTACCCTCTCCACTCCTCTCTACCCTCTCCACTCCTCTCTACCCTCTCCACTCCTCTCTACCCTCTCCACTCCTTTCTACTCCCTCCCCTCCTCTCTACCCTCTCCACTCCTCTCGACGCTCTCCCCTTTACCCTCTCCTCTCAGTCCTCTCCCCTCTCCTCTTTCCCCTCTCACATTTCCCCTCTCCTCTCTCCTCTCTCGCCTCTCGCCTCTCCCCTCTATTCCATCCCTCTATCCTCTCTTTTTTCTACACTTTTACTTTTCTCTCCTCTCTCCCCTCTTCCCTCTCCTCTCCTCTCTCCCTTCTCCCCAGTAGTCATTTCTGTGGTTGATATCTGAAGTCACTCTGGTATTTTGATATCATTTTCCTGTCCATTAGGACTGCTTTCATTATGAGATCTAAGTTACAAACTGCCAAAAATCTCAAGCATTCACTTTTTCAGCCAAAGATTTCTTCGCGAAATTTTGATTTTGTGAAAGCTCCTCTCCATCTCTGTGGTCAGCATCACATTGGCGTTGTAAATCACCCCGATATGCTTTCAAACAGCTGCTTACTGAGGCAGAAGCGAGAATTTCAATTCAAATTATTATTCAACCCTTTTTTGGAGAACAATTGTCTGTCATCGTAAATCTCGAAACTTCAAATTGCAGCCTCCTTGATTGCACAACAGTTATTTCTCTCTGCAGTGCAGGCGGCAGTGATTTTTCAGATCGCGAGCAATGATTATTGTGAAATTCGGCCATCAAAAATGTCATCAATCGGACCCCCCCCCTGTCACGCCCGCGCTGTTTCGCGTGGTCCGCGTGGGCCGCATGGGCCGAACGTCGAGTTAACTAAGAATGCGGAGCCTCGTATGGAGAAGCGACCGAGCGGAAGTAACGCCAGACTCGCCCGAGAGAAGGATTTCTGGGTATTAGACAGGGATAGATTCTTATCCCTCTAAACTGAGTTCTGAACTGCTTTAACAGTAAGACAGTTTTGGCGCCGCTCTTCAAGATGAGGATCTGTATCGAATAGCCAGCATTTGATCCCATCATCATCAGCTTCACGCTCGAGCAGAAAAGCACTGCATCCCACCCTTTGTCTCTCTAAATTTACTATATAGCTATTTTACCTAATAAGTATATCTATCATTAATCTGTTAAATTCCACACAGACATTAATTCATTCTACCAATAGAAAGGATATCTGATATCACTATACTTTCATGTAAAATTTCAAAAAGCCAATGCTGAATAAGATACAAAATTTGTATTATTTTAACTGATGTTGCAGTTTTACCTTATACTCATATCTAAAAACTTTCAATGGGCCTCTATCGCTGGGTAAAGCGGGAACATAGGAGGATACAAAGGATTCCCATGCGGGCTGTGTGTGGAATTCCGATGTAAGTCGATGGAGACTGAGAGACTGAACAACTGATTGAGAGATAGACAGAGAGTGAAAGAGAGAAAAGAAGTGATGGAGATGGAGGTTGAGGGAGAATGGACTGGGCTGATGTTTAGACAGAGCATGAGACAGAGCATGAGACAGAGCATGAGACAGAGCATGAGACAGAGCATGAGACAGAGCATGAGACAGAGCATGAGACAGAGCATGAGACAGAGCATGAGACAGAGCATGAGACAGAGCATGAGACAGAGCATGAGACAGAGCATGAGACAGAGCATGAGACAGAGCATGAGACAGAGCATGAGACAGAGCATGAGACAGAGCATGAGACAGAGCATGAGACAGAGCATGAGACAGAGCATGAGACAGAGCATGAGACAGAGCATGAGACAGAGCATGAGACAGAGCATGAGACAGAGCATGAGACAGAGCATGAGACAGAGCATGAGACAGAGCATGAGACAGAGCATGAGACAGAGCATGAGACAGAGCATGAGACAGAGCATGAGACAGAGCATGAGACAGAGCATGAGACAGAGCATGAGACAGAGCATGAGACAGAGCATGAGACAGAGCATGAGACAGAGCATGAGACAGAGCATGAGACAGAGCATGAGACAGAGCATGAGACAGAGCATGAGACAGAGCATGAGACAGAGCATGAGACAGAGCATGAGACAGAGCATGAGACAGAGCATGAGACAGAGCATGAGACAGAGCATGAGACAGAGCATGAGACAGAGCATGAGACAGAGCATGAGACAGAGCATGAGACAGAGCATGAGATAGAGCATGAGATAGAGCATGAGACAGAGCATGATTAAAAAGCAGCCGAAGTTTCCCTGAGGCGCAAATTCAGACACCTCCCAACACACAGCTCCTTTCTCCCACCCGCAGGGCGAACAGCGCTCACCCATTGGTCCAGCCGGCCAGCCAATGAGAAGAGCCCAACCATGCAACACCCGCTCGTAAGGCACTGGGGAATCATGGCTGTATAAATATAAAAGCAAGCGGATTTTCCAACCTAAGCAAATTTGCATTTTCAAACTCAGTTAAAATTTTCGACTACTCACTGCCGCAATGCCACTGCAAACTGTTGAGTCCAGCAGCCAGCACTACATCGGCCAGATGTCGCCGGAGTCCCGACGGCGGGCGATGGGCGGCGCCGAGCGCGAGCTCCGACGACAATTTGGCCTGCGCCTGGACTGGCGCCGACGCCAGCTGCCGCCACCGCCACCGCCGCCTGCCGCCGCCAGCCGGTGCTTCGGGCGACGTCTGGAGGACCAGCCGAGCTCGATGGTCGAAGGCATCGGCCAGGTGCCCGCTGTGCTCGCCGCCTGCTGCCGCTACTTGTCAGCCGAGGACCGGCTCCGCTGCGAGGGCCTGTTCCGCCTCGAAGGCTCCCGGCTCCGCCAGCGCGACCTCCGCCTGCGTCTGGACCGGGGCTGCGGCATTCGCGACGGCTCCCCGGCTCACGACGTCAGCGCCGTGCTGAAGGCCTGGCTGCGAGAGCTGCCGGAGCCACTGGCGCCCGCCTGGCTGGCGGAGGCCGCCCTGCTGCCCGACGCTCTCGGCCTTCAGCGCCGGGTCCGCGCGCTCCGCCTGGCCAGCCTCCTGCTGCCGCTCCGCCAGCTGCACTCGCTGCGCCTCCTGTGCGGCTTCCTCAGCCGTGTCGCCGCCGCATCCGACGTCAACCGGATGAGCGCCGGCAACCTGGCCGTCTGCCTCGGGCCCTGTCTGACCGGCGGCGCCGCCACCCCGACCGAGGCCGCCCGCTCCGCCCGCCTGGCCGCCCTGCTGGTTGAATTCGGCGACTGCGTCGGAGTTGCCGCTAGCGACGCTGTTGAGTACGGCTGCGATGAGGAAGAAGAGGCCGAGGAGGCTGGACAATCGGAGCTTCATCCTCAGCAGCAACAGCAGGAACGAAAGCAGCGCAGCATGCAGCGCGCCGCTTCGTTGGGCAGCGCGCTGCGCGCCGCTTTCGGCCGCGCCGTCTCCCGCCTGGCGAGTCGCAGCCGCAGCCGCAGCCCCCTCGGAGCAACGACGGCAGCGGCGGCATCAGCAGCGGCGGCGGCGGCTCCATCTGGCGACGTTGAAGGAGGCGCCACTTTCGCCCGGTTCGACCCGGCGCGGACGCCGCTGATCGGCGGCCGAAAGAAGCTTCAGCCGATGCCAGCGCCGACCCCGCCGCAGTCGGAGACTTCGACGACGACATCGACAAAGCTGCTCCAGCCGGCGCCGCTGAAGGCGCTTCGCTTTGCCCAGTCGGCCGCGGCGCTGCCTTCGAGAGTCGCCACTCCACCGCCGCCGGCGTCGCAGCAGCAGCAGCAGCAGCCGCCGCCGCCTCTGTCGCTATCCCGGCATCGTCGGGCGCGCCGGTCGCCGCGCGACAGCCTCCGCGCCCTGCGCCAGTCCGGCCTGGTCGCTAAGCAGCAGCGGGCGCCGGCCTGTCAGGACCGCTTGCGCCGCCTCTGGTCGCCGTTGTCGGCAGCCAGCAAGCTGCACCTGCTGGCTGCGGCGGCATCCAGCCCGCTAAGGTTTGGCGGCCACAAGCAGCCGGCCTGCTAGACTGAATCTCCTGACATTTTGATTGACAGCAATATGAATAGCAGCTTTCTATCGTTTATATTTTAAATCGCGTCTTTCTGGCGAGTTGCTGTCTCAATGATTCTCTTGTCTGAGCCAGGGATTTTAGTTCGTTTTGTAATCCGAAGTTTATCTCGGATTTGCGCAAAGAGTTGGTGCTTGTGTACAGCCTTGTTTCGAGTGCAGCTTGTTTTGCAAAAATATATATGTTTTAATATTTACTAGTATACTGATAAAACTGCAATTACTGCAATTATACCCTGCCTTTGTTGATTGAATTCATTGGATAAGATTCGAAGAGATCAAAGTCCTCAAGTTCAATTAAATGAAGAGAAAGTTGAAGTGGAGTGGCGGAGATCTGGGAGAGGGCGGAGATTGAACTTGAGGGGCGGAGATTGAACTTGAGGGGCGGAGATTGAACTTGAGGGGCGGAGATTGAACTTGAGGTGCGGAGATTGAACTTGAGGGGCGGAGATTGAACTTGAGGGGCGGAGATTGAACTTGAGGTGCGGAGATTGAACTTGAGGGGCGGAGATTGAACTTGAGGGGCGGAGATTGAACTTGAGGGGCGGAGATTGAACTTGAGGGGCGGAGATTGAACTTGAGGGGCGGAGATTGAACTTGAGGGGCGGAGATTGAACTTGAGGGGCGGAGATTGAACTTGAGGTGCGGAGATTGAACTTGAGGGGCGGAGATTGAACTTGAGGGGCGGAGATTGAACTTGAGGGGCGGAGATTGAACTTGAGGGGCGGAGATTAAACTTGAGGGGCGGAGATTGAACTTGAGGGGCGGAGATTGAACTTGAGGGGCGGAGATTGAACTTGAGGGGCGGAGATTGAACTTGAGGGGCGGAGATTGAACTTGAGGTGCGGAGATTGAACTTGAGGTGCGGAGATTGAACTTGAGGGGCGGAGATTGAACTTAAGGGGCGGAGATTGAACTTGAGGGGCGGAGATTGAACTTAAGGGGCGGAGATTGAACTTAAGGGGCGGAGATTGAACTTAAGGGGCGGAGATTGAACTTAAGGGGTGGAGATTGAACTTGAGGGGCGGAGATTAAACTTGAGGGGCGGAGATTGAACTTGAGGGGCGGAGATTGAACTTGAGGGGCGGAGATTGAACTTGAGGGGCGGAGATTGAACTTGAGGGGCGGAGATTGAACTTGAGGGGCGGAGATTGAAACTCAGGGGCGAAAGTTGAAGTAGAGGGGCGAAGTAAAGGACGGAGATAGAATCGGGCAGCGGATAGGTGAGGGCGGAGAGAGAATCGGGGAGCGGATAGGTGAGGGCGGAGATAGAATCGGGCAGCAAATAGGTGAGGGCGGAGATAGAATCGGGGAGCGGATAGGCAAAGGCGGAGATAGAATCGGGGAGCGGATAGGCAAAGGCGGAGATAGAATCGGGGAGCGGATAGGCAAAGGCGGAGAGAGAATCGGGGAGCGGATAGGCAAAGGCGGAGATAGAATCGGGGAGCGGATAGGCAAAGGCGGAGAGAGAATCGGGGAGCGGATAGGCAAAGGCGGAGATAGAATCGGGGAGCGGATAGGCAAAGGCGGAGATAGAATCGGGGAGCGGATATGTGAGGGCGGAGATAGAATCGGGGAGCGGATAGGCAAAGGCGGAGAGAGAATCGGGGAGCGGATAGGCAAAGGCGGAGATAGAATCGGGGAGCGGATAGGCAAAGGCGGAGATAGAATCGGGGAGCGGATATGTGAGGGCGGAGATAGAATCGGGGAGCGGATAGGCAAAGGCGGAGAGAGAATCGGGGAGCGGATAGGCAAAGGCGGAGATAGAATCGGGGAGCGGATAGGCAAAGGCGGAGATAGAATCGGGGAGCGGATAGGCAAAGGCGGAGATAGAATCGGGGAGCGGATAGGTGAGGGCGGAGTGGGAAGAGAGAGGCAGTTATGGAACAGAGAAGCGGACCGGAGAGGCAAATAGATGGAAAGTATTTGAGAGAATTCTCGGAAACCAGTGAGCGATACTTCTATAAGCAGCGCAGGCATTGAATTTCTATATTCTTTCCTCTATCGAATAAATATTTCAACACAACATCAGGTAATTACTAGTCCCACCGTAAAGTGACCAATTCAACTGCAGGATCGAGGCTGAGACAGAGTGGGCGGGGCTCAGTCAAAACCGAGACTCAAAATTGGCACCGCCTCATCATCGGTCCCAGACTCCTATAGCCTCCGTCTGAACAAACGGTAATTAAAAGTTGAGTTCTACATTGTGAAGCAATCGCGATATAGTCTATGCAAATTAATATCTGGGGTGGATGGGAGGTGAGGTGAGGTCGTATCCGTGGGCAGACCAACAGGCAAACCGAACTAATAAGACAGATAGAATTTCTAATAAACAACGCATATATATAGGCTCTCTGTCTCTCTCAATTTTTAATAATGATGAAGTGGACTTCTAGATGAAGCTGGATGTTGGAGCCCCGCCCTCCGCTTGTGCGAGCCCGGGCGGATGTGTTATGAAATTTTTCCTTTTGCTTAATAGGGAGAGAGCGCTGGAAACTGACCAAGTTGTGTCACTGCCATCCACAGAGACTTTCGTTTAATTTCGAGGCCATAGCAACCGCACGCATTCGGATTCGGCATGTCCTGATTCAATGCAGCTACGAGCGTATAATGGAGGAATCAGCTGATGGTCCTCTACACTTTCTAAGAAAACTTCGCCCAATTTAAATTTAATTGCGAAGTAAACAGCTCTTGCGATAGCCTCTCAGCCTCTGCAATAAACATTTCGCACCTGACTCTGCGTGAGACAGCTGGACTGGAACTCTGCGTTCCACTGGTCAAGCTGAGGTGACAAAAACAGGCAAATTTGTCTGCAGCAATACTAGTCATATTTTGCCTCCCCAGATGGACAGGTGAAGCAAAAGGGGTGTGGCATCTTTGACACCCTGACAGGAGGCCGGAGGCTCATCTTTTAGGTGGGAAAATTTTATTTATGACTTACTAAATATTTTTCCAACAATAAATTGCCCCTGCAAGAGACAATAAAATGCATCCTTGAAACAAAATGCTTGTTAAATCTTCCATTAGTTTAAGGCCGACTGACTTCTAAGGCCTCGATTACGTATTGAGGGTCAGTCAGTTCTTCCAAGATAGCATGCTGGACCTGCAGAGTTAGGGACCGCCGCCCCGCTGGGGCCTCTCAGAAGACACAGACCATGCTCGGGCACTGACCATTGTGCTATAAAAATTTCTACACAAATTGAAATTGAATTGCCATCGCTTGAACGCCTTGAAGACTTTGATTTGAGCACAATTGATGCTTAATATGAAAAGTCGATTGTGAGCTCAAAGTTTCCGCATCATCTGCTACAAAGACTATTTACTCAGCGGGTAGGACACTACTGTAGCAATTGGTTAAAATTTACACAGATTTTTCCCTTCTCCATTAAGTCTTAATAGGGGACGTCTGCTCTATGGGCAGGTTTGTCAAACTCCCTCACCAGTGAATGAATAAGTGAATGAACGATATTAACTACCTGGGTCATTGTTCCTGTGTTACCTACCGGGTGCAAAAGCAAACAAGTCAAGCAAGTCTCCGAGCTAGCTTACATTATCTTTTGAGTGAATTAAAATTCTAGCTCAAGAAGATGGCGCAAGCAGTCAGGGCTTCGCATACCAGTTTATGTTATAACATATTCGCAGATGTTATACTTGCAAATTCTGTTATTGTTGTGCATTCTGTGGGCATAGATTAGCTTGACGAGTTAAGTCAATTTTGTGTGTTTCATATTGAAATTATCGCATAATAATTTTGGTTTCGGTACAAATAACTGAATCCCCAAGCTCTCAGAATCATTATAGTGCCCTAGTGACTACTGAAATCTCGCGACTTGCGTCACCACATCGAGTTGTAAAGACACGAATAATAAAGGAGCAGATTCTGGAAGTACTGTTGTGTGTTGTTAAGCACCAGTCAATTGAGTTTCATGGGCGCCAGGGGATGTAGAAACGCACCAAGGAATGGAGAAAGATTCCAGGGAATGTAGAAGGGCGCCAAGGTGTGTAGAAAGGCGCCAAGGTGTGTAGAAAGGCGCCAAGGAGTGTAGAAAGGCGTCAAGGAGTGTAGAAAGGCGCCAAGGAGTGTAGAAAGGCGTCAAGGAGTGTAGAAAGGCGCCAAGGAGTGTAGAAAGGCGCCAAGTTGTGTAGAAAGGTGCCAGTGAATGTAGAAAGGCGCCAGGGAATGTAGAAAGGCGCCAGGGAATGTAGAAAGGTACCAGAGTGTAGAAAGGCGCCAAGTTGTGTAGAAAGGTGCCAGTGAATGTAGAAAAGCGCCAGGGTGTGTAGAAAGGCGCCAAGGAGTGTAGAACGGCGTCAAGGAGTGTAGAAAGGCGCCAAGGAGTGTAGAAAGGCGCCAAGGAGTGTAGAAAGGCGCCAAGGATTGTAGAAAGGCGCCAAGGAGTGTAGAAAGGCGCCAAGGAGTGTAGAAAGGCGTCAAGGAGTGTAGAAAGGCGTCAAGGAGTGTAGAAAGGCGTCAAGGAGTGTAGAAAGGCGCCAAGGAGTGTAGAAAAACGTCAAGGAGTGTAGAAAGGCGTCAAGGAGTGTAGAAAGGCGTCAAGGAGTGTAGAAAGGCGTCAAGGAGTGTAGAAAGGCGCCAAGGAGTGTAGAAAGGCGTCAAGGAGTGTAGAAAGGCGCCAAGGAGTGTAGAAAGGCGCCAAGGAGTGTAGAAAGGCGCCAAGGAGTGTAGAAAGGTGTCAAGGGGTGTAGAAAGGCGCCAAGGTGTGTAGAAAGGCGCCAGGGAATGTAGAAAGGTACCAGAGTGTAGAAAGGCGCCAAGGAGTGTAGAAAGGCGCCAAGGAGTGTAGAAAGGCGCCAAGGAGTGTAGAAAGGCGCCAAGTTGTGTAGAAAGGCGCCAGGGAATGTAAAAAGGCGCCAAGGAGTGTAGAAGGCGCCAGTTTATGTAGAAAGGCACCAAGGTGTGTAAAAAGGCGCCAGATAATGTATAAAAGCGCCAAGAAAATGTAGAAAGGCGCCAGGGAGTGTAGAAAGGTCATTTACATTTTCTTGCTTCATTTGCGATTCAAAAGCTCAGAGAGATTGTCAATTTAGTTCTCAAAGACCGAGCACTTCCTATCTCTCTTGGGTTGTTCATATTCTGCATTTACGAACAAATGCAAGTTTACTTTCTCTCTTGCGTCTACTATCAATAGTGTAGGGGGACATTGCAGATAATTAACTCTAGCATTTCGTAAAAGGAAGTTTAAGTTGTTGATAAGGTTTAAGAGCATAATGAGATTATAATCGTGACCACTGTTGTGTATTGCAGTTGCCGTTGTACTTGAGAAGACATTAAGTGAGCTGTGAGCTATAGACATCTCCATTATATTTATATTTACTTGGCTGAACCGCAACAGAATACAGTGTACTAAAACTAACAAATAGATAAATTAAAATACAGTGTACAATCAACAACAATAAGTGGTATAAATTATACTGAACTTTTATTTGATACTCTACTGAGAATAGAAATACAAGGAAAATACACAGAGAAAATAATCTCAGTTCCTGGGCCAGCCACCCAGATCCTCAGTTTCTGGGCCAGCCTCTCAGATCCTCAGTTGCTGGGCCAGCCTCCCAGATGTCAGTTGCTAGGCCAGCCTCAGAGATCCTCAGTTGCTGGGCCAGCCTCCCAGATCCTCAGTTGCTGCATGGGCCAGCCTCCCAGATCCTCAGTTGCTGGGCCAGCCTCCCAGATCCTCAGTTGCTGCATGGGCCAGCCTCCCAGATCCTCAGTTGCTGCATGGGCCAGCCTCCCAGATCCTCAGTTGCTGCATGGGCCAGCCTCCCAGATTTTTTGTATGAGCTTCAGTATTGCCTGAATTGACCTTTCGTGTAAGTGTATAATAATAAGTAACTATTTTAGTCAGTATACAGCAACCATATGGCAGTTTGCGGGCAGCTTTTACATGTAGATATTGTTTAGGGGCTTTAGAGGCAGGACTGCAAGAGAATTAATACTATCTTCGCATGCAGTAGGTTTTATAATGTAGGGGCACAAAACTAGGACAAGGTCAGCATATCAGAAATTGGCTCCAGCTTGAACTTCCTGTTCAATGCTGACGGCAGGTTAATTATATACAGCTTGTGCCGAACATTCTTGAAAGAGGGAGACATAATTAAGAATTCTATACTATACTGCAATGAGAAACCGATACAGCAAGAAAACGTTTCAGCTTCAGTCGCTGTCAGTCTTACTGCAATGCGCCTGCCTGAGAAAGCTGTCCCGACAAAGAACAGCAGCGATTATTTTTGTTAGTCTGCTTCTGACAACTATTCTGACCTTGAAGCTTCAGCGCAGAGTAGCTCAGCCAGAGCACTCTGAGACAGTCAGCAATGCCCATAGAGACAAGATCATTGAGTCCGTGCTTAGCCATGATGGATCGACTGTGCTGTACCGCCTGCCTAACGGAAACATATCCGTGACGACCCAGCAGTTCCCGAATCTGCTAGAAGACCACAGGCTGTTCAGCATGGCATTGGAGACCTTAGAAGTTCAATTAGAGCAGATTGTGACGCGGCCGACAGCGCACTGCTCTATCAGCAGCCGATTCGGACGTCGAATAGCAGTCGCTGATCGGAGACGCGCTGGCCACGGCTTGTGCACGGTGGGCCCGTTCCAGCCCAGCCGGCCGTGCTACAGCTTCTCATTCGGTGGCAGCGCGTCCTCCTCATTGCGCTTCGAAGAGGATCTGTCCGCCGGCCACGGCTGCTACGCGCTGGTGTTCGACCCGACGATGAAACAGCCGAGCCACATGCACAGCAGCCAGGTGATACTTCTGAAGGAGGGCCTGAGTGCCGCACAGACTGCAGGAAATGTCAGATCTGACAGCTATCAGGGCTACCTGAAGCGATTCAAAGCCAAGCAAACTGTCATCGACGTGCTGAAGGTTAATGTCGGGCCAGAAGATTGGTTATCACTTGAGGCAGCTGCCAACGATGGTTCATTGGTGTTGACGAAGCAGCTTGTGCTGACTATTAGCTCTAACAGGAAAGGTTCCCTGACTAATAAAGAGCTCATTCGTAGCATCCTTGCTCTGATTGGCCTGCACAATGCTGGATTCCGACAGTGGAATATGCGACTAGATACCGCATCCGGTATCAGCGTCAGCTACATCAACATCAACTTCCTGCATAATACTACTGTTAATCATCAACTCAGAAACAGAATTAAAAGTACGATCGACCTTCCATTAAAGAATCTCCCGATTTCCCGAAGCCCCGGCTTCGACCAACTGATGACTGTACGTCAAGCAAACCTGACCACAATGTCTCCAGCTCAACTCGATCACCTGTACTTTCAGCTGGTGGAGCAGCAGCATCTTTTCTGTCCTTACAGCAGACGGATCGGCGAAGAAAACGATGGTGGCTGGGATGTCTGCTTCAGTGAGCCGTTCAGCATTGATTCAGCGAAGCAGTGCACCGCGTTTTCCTTTGGAATCAACTACATGTGGAAGTACGATGACGAGCTAGCCGACAAATTTCACTGCCGAGTGTTCATGTTCGATCCGAGTATGTCCAAAGTGAATGATCACAAGCGTCGGAAGACATCGTGGTTTTATCGATCAGGGTTGTCATTCAGCAACAAGACATCACCGGAAGGCTGGAAGATGCGCACTCTATGTGATCTGTTCCAAGAACTTGTGCCCGGAAATGGAACAATAGATATTCTAAAAGTTGACGTCGAATATTGGGAGTGGGCTGCGTTTGAGCAAGCTTTGCAGGACGGCTGCCTGACGAGAGTGAAGCAGTTTCTTTTTGAGACTCATACGGATGGCTTTTTTCGAAGAAAATCTAAATATGATCGATATATTCGCATTCTTCTGGGCATCTTTGACCTTGGCTTTAGGGCGTGGAAGTGGCACCGAAATCCGTTCTCAAGGCCGCAAAAGTCGGATAGTGGCTTGATACGACCATGTTGTTATGAGCACTACTTGCTGAATACGAATTTCATTGATCGGATTGTATAACTTTTAGTCTTAGAATTCTTGTTTGAATGAAAATTTCATAATTGCACATAATCGGATGTATAACTGCATGTTCTAGAGATGTATGCAAGTATCAATTTTTTTTTTTGAGCTTACTTTTTTGACTTTGGTGTCTGGTGTGCCGTTAAATATTGAATAAAATATACGATGAGCTACTTGAATCGATCGATTATATGCTTGGCTACGGGAACTTTCTGAATTTATGTATTTAACTTTAACAAACATTTAGATGTTGATAATACAAAAAATACACATAGTTCTCTCCAGCTTTGAAAAGTCAAAATATTGAGCCCATTATTGTAGAAATAAAGATTGATGGTTTAAAAATTAGTGGATGGGAGACAATTGCAATGTAAACTAAAATTTTTCGTCTTACGTCATATTTTGCAAAATTACAGTCATATATTTAGCCGTACGCAACAGTAAGTATATAGGCATATAGCGGCGCAGCAGTTATATAAGGGAATCAGTTTATTATTTAGCAAGCTGCAACCTTAACCAAAATTAGCAACTTTTTATACGAACGCCTATTAACAGAGATAATTGTGAATGCCCAAGCCTAAAGAGCATCAAAAGCGCAGGAACTGTACCTTTTGTGATATAGTTGATCATAAAAGACAGCAATCTGACATTGTTCTTCAAGTAAGTTATATGATTATTTTGCTTGGCTGTCTGAGTATATATTAAAACTTTAAGCCTATCCATTATTTGCTTATTTTAGTCTTAGACCTATATTATATCATAGCTTTAGTTTTATTTATTTATTTATCTTAATTAATATATGGTCTAGTCTAGATTATAGATATATAAATGCTTACCATGGTCAGGAAGGTGCAGCGTGTGCGCCGGAATAACATCCATCAAAATTTTTGTTGTGCGCCGCGTGCGCCGAGAAAAAAAAATTACTTGTGCGCCATGCGCTGAGAAAAATACACTTAAAAAAGCACCATCAAGTATTAAGTATCTAAATTGAATCAATACCAATGGAAGTTCAAGCAGTTCAATCATAGCTTCTATTTGCAAAATATAAGCAAAAAGACGCAACAAAAGCCGCGAAAGGCGCAAATTTGTTAAGTTTGTTAAGTCGATTAATGAAATTTGAAATAGAAACAACATTGGAAATAACGACTATCGTATCGACTATCGTTTATTTTATTGATTGATTGACATTTAATATACAATATCATTATTATATTGTCACGTACACTGACGTACCTTGTGCGCCATGCGCCGAGCCATGCACCGATGCACCGAGCCATGCGCCGATGCGCCGAGCCCATGCGCGCGGCGCAGTGAAGTGTGCGCCGTGCGCCGGCAAATTGCTGATTTGCGCCGGAAAATTCCGAGGATTCTACCGTCTTCCTGGCTGTGGAATGCTTATAATATCCCAGCCTGGTCACTAGACTGGCATAGTTTTTCAAACTAGAAAAAACTAAAAAATGAGAAAGGGAGAACAACCCACTGAAGGCGAAAGGTTAGAGATCAAGGATAAAAAAGATTTTTATCTATCCAATCCTAAGCAAAAACATTTAAAACAAAGCAAATATAGCTTTTTTAAACCTAAGATGACCTAGATGACCTAAAAATACCAAATTATTCCAATTTTGTTTTTAAAAAAGCTATTACTATTGAAAATTATAAAAAACATAGTATATTTTGTTTATAAAAGCTAAAAAGGTTATAAATTTCAATATTTATCTTTTAAATATTTTTATGCCACATAAATTATTATGAAATAAAATGATTTAAAAATATTTCTTACTTTCCAGACAGATCAAGTGATAGTCTTCCACGATATTTGTCCAGCTGCAACTTACCACCTATTGTCTTGTCCAGTCATCCATATCAAAGACTGCAAGCAACTGACAAAGAATGATATTGAGCTTGTGAAACTATTGGAAACCTCTGGTTTGGAGGCATTGTCTAGGCTTGGTGCTAATGTACAACATGCCAGGCAAGTGTCAGCTGCATAAATACTTTAACCTTAGTTGTCAATCAACCATTCAACCACTAACATTATGATAAATCATCCAGTAAAGTTTATGAGTAGAGAGAGATTAGCTGCCTGAAGAATCAGGGGGAGGGGAGAGCAGCTGCCTGAAGAATCAGGGGGAGGGGAGAGCAGCTGCCTGAAGAATCAGGGGAGGGGAGAGCAGCTGCCTGAAGAATCAGTGGGTGAGAAGAGCAACTGCCTGAAGAACCAGGGGAGGAGAGAGCAGCTGCCTGAAGAATCAGGGGGAGGAGAGAGCAGCTGCCTGAAGAATCAGTGGGTGAGGAGAGCAGCTGCCTGAAGAATCAGGGGTGGGGAGAGCAGCTGCCTGAAGAACCAGGGGAGGAGAGAGCAGCTGCCTGAAGAATCAGTGGGTGAGGAGAGCAACTGCCTGAAGTACCAGGGGGAGGGGAGAGCAGCTGCCTGAAGAATCAGTGGGTGAGGAGAGCATCTGCCTGAAGAATCAGGGGGAGGGGAGAGCAGCTGCCTGAAGAATCAGGGGGAGGGGAGAGCAGCTGCCTGAAGAATCAGGGGGAGGGGAGAGCAGCTGCCTGAAGAATCAGGGGGAGGGGAGAGCATCTGCCTGAAGAATCAGTGGGTGAGGAGAGCATCTGCCTGAAGAATCAGGGGGAGGGGAGAGCAACTGCCTGAAGAATCAGGGGTGGGGAGAGCAGCTGCCTGAAGAATCAGTGGGTGAGAAGAGCAACTGCCTGAAGAACCAGGGGAGGAGAGAGCAGCTGCCTGAAGAATCAGGGGGAGGAGAGAGCAGCTGCCTGAAGAATCAGTGGGTGAGGAGAGCAGCTGCCTGAAGAATCAGGGGTGGGGAGAGCAGCTGCCTGAAGAACCAGGGGAGGAGAGAGCAGCTGCCTGAAGAACCAGGGGGAGGGGAGAGCAGCTGCCTGAAGAATCAGTGGGTGAGGAGAGCAGCTGCCTGAAGAATCAGTGGGTGAGGAGAGCATCTGCCTGAAGAATCAGGGGGAGGGGAGAGCATCTGCCTGAAGAATCAGGGGGAGGGGAGAGCAGCTGCCTGAAGAATCAGGGGGAGGGGAGAGCAGCTGCCTGAAGAATCAGTGGGTGAGGAGAGCAACTGCCTGAAGAACCAGGGGAGGGGAGAGCAGCTGCCTGAAGAATCAGTGGGTGAGGAGAGCATCTGCCTGAAGAATCAGGGGGAGGGGAGAGCATCTGCCTGAAGAATCAGGGGGAGGGGAGAGCAGCTGCCTGAAGAATCAGGGGGAGGGGAGAGCAGCTGCCTGAAGAATCAGGGGGAGGGGAGAACAGCTGCCTGAAGAATCAGGGGGTGGGGAGAGCAGCTGCCTGAAGAATCAGGGGGTGGGGAGAGCAGCTGCCTGAAGAATCAGGGGGAGGGGAGAGCAGCTGCCTGAAGAATCAGGGGTGGGGAGAGCAGCTGCCTGAAGAATCAGGGGGAGGGGAGAGCAGCTGCCTGAAGAATCAGGGGTGGGGAGAGCATCTGCCTGAAGAATCAGGGGTGGGGAGAGCATCTGCCTGAAGAATCAGGGGGAGGGGAGAGCAGCTGCCTGAAGAATCAGGGGGTGAGGAGAGCATCTGCCTGAAGAATCAGGGGTGGGGAGAGCATCTGCCTGAAGAATCAGGGGTGGGGAGAGCAGCTGCCTGAAGAATCAGGGGGAGGGGAGAGCAGCTGCCTGAAGAATCAGGGGTGGGGAGAGCAGCTGCCTGAAGAATCAGGGGGAAAGCAACTGGCTGAGGAATCAGGGGGAGAGCAACTGACTGAGGAATCAGGGGCATCGACAACTCACCCTGAAGAATGGGTGGTAGCAGCTACCGGAGGCAAGCATCTTCAATGGAGCTCCAATTCACTTGTAGGATTGGGTTCCATTGGCCGCCATTCACTTCCGTGAGCCACCTGCACCTGCACCTCATTAGCCCAGTCAGTAGCATGGGCTGCTTAGCCGAGCTCAAATACGGCTCCAAGTCACCGTGGTTTGTGTCCGTAAGTTCATACCGAGAACTATAATTTATTCTTTAACCCGCCTCCCCTCTTCACAGATGCGGTTTCCACTGGCCTCCGTTTAATTCAGTGAATCATTTGCATTTGCACGTGCTGTCCCCAGCCAGTCGGGTCCGCAGTCATAGGTATACGGCTGGTGGTAAAACTTTTAAAACTGTGAGTTTTAAATTATGGCATGAGCCGCATCACCCATAGTCAATGTAAGGCTAGATTTTAGCGCCAGAGACTAGATTTTATAGCCACATGCTAGATTTTAGCGCCACAGACTAGATTTTAGCGCCACATGTTAGACATTAGCGCCACAGACTAGATTTTATAGCCACATGCTAGATTTTAGCGCCACAGACTAGATTTTAGCGCCACATGTTAGATTTTAGCGCCACATGTTAGATTTTAGCGCCACATGTTAGATTTTAGCGCCACAGATTAGATTTTAGCGCCACAGACTAGATTTTAGCACCAAATGCTTGGTTTTAGCGCCAAATGCTAGATTTTAGCGCCACATGCTAGATTTTAGCGCCACATGCTAGATTTTAGCGCCACATGCTAAATTTTAGCGCCACAGACTAGATTTTAGCGCCACATGCTAGATTTTAGCGCCACATGCTAGATTTTAGCGCCACATGCTAGATTTTAGCGCCACATGCTAGATTTTAGCGCCACATGCTAGATTTTAGCGCCACATGTTAGATTTAAGCGCCACAGAATAGATTTTATAGCCACATGCTAGATTTTAGCGCCACAGACTAGATTTTAGCGCCAAATGCTAGGTTTTAGCGCCACATGCTAGATTTTAGCGCCACATGCTAAATTTTAGCGCCACAGACTAGATTTTAGCGCCACATGCTAGATTTTAGCGCCACAAATTAGATTTTAGCGCCACAGACTAGATTTTAGCGCCAAATGCTAGGTTTTAGCGCCACATGCTAAATTTTAGCGCCACAGACTAGATTTTAGCGCCACATGCTAGATTTTAGCGCCACAGACTAGATTTTAGCGCCACATGCTAAATTTTAGCGCCACAGACTAGATTTTAGCGCCACATGCTAGATTTTAGCGCCACATGTTAGATTTTAGCGCCACAGACTAGATTTAAGTTTAGAACATAAGATCCGGATGCTCTGAATTTCATTCATATATGTACTTGTCCTTGTCAAATTATTAATTACGTATGCTGTAATTTAGTTTAATCTAATGTGATTTAATATGAGCACCTTCATAAATTTTCATTTCAGGTCAATGACGTAATCAGTCACCTGCAGAAGCTGCCGGAACCAACTGAAAACCTGACTAAAGCGATGATTTGAAAATATTTACACTTTTATTTATTTTTAAATCTACAATACTCTCCTTTCAAAAGTACATAGTCTCTTTTGAAATACAGCGGTAATAACATTTTTTAAATTTAAGTAAAAGTAGATGAAGTACGTAGAACTCACTAACAACTACTTTGGTTTTCAACTGTCCTGCGCACTAACTCCGACTATCTTCAGACTGTGACTGCCAACCTTCCAGATCCTCAGTTGCTAGAACATCCTCTCAGATCCTCTGTTGCTAGAACATCCTCTCAGATCCTCTGTTGCTAGACCAAAATCTCAGATCCTCAGTTTTTGTGCCACCGCCAGCCTCCCAGATCCTCAGTTGTTGGGCCAGCCTCCCAGATCCTCAGTTGTTGGGCCAGCCTCCCAGATGCTCAGTTGTTGGGCCAGCCTCCCAGATGCTCAGTTGTTGGGCCAGCCCCCCAGATGCTCAGTTGTTGGGCCAGCCTCCCAGATCCTCAGTTGTTGGGCCAGCCTCCCAGATCCTCAGTTGTTGGGCCAGCCTCCCAGATCCTCAGTTGTTGGGCCAGCCTCCCAGATGCTCAGTTGTTGGGCCAGCCCCCCAGATGCTCAGTTGTTGGGCCAGCCTCCCAGATGCTCAGTTGCTGGGCCATCAGCCTCCCAGATGCTCAGTTGTTGGGCCAGCCTCCCAGATGCTCAGTTGTTGGGCCAGCCTCCCAGATGCTCAGTTGTTGGGCCAGCCCCCCAGATGCTCAGTTGTTGGGCCAGCCTCCCAGATGCTCAGTTGCTGGGCCAGCCTCCCAGATGCTCAGTTGTTGGGCCAGCCTCCCAGATGCTCAGTTGTTGGGCCAGCCTCCCAGATCCTCAGTTGTTGGGCCAGCCTCCCAGATGCTCAGTTGTTGGGCCAGCCTCCCAGATGCTCAGTTGTTGGGCCAGCCTCCCAGATGCTCATTTGCTGGGCCACCGCCAGTCTCCCAGATCTTCTGATCTTCAGTATTGCTTGAATCAACTTTTCGTGCAGTGCCGTTTAAATCACAGGCCAATCGGTCCAATGAAATGATGTTTTCCGTATTGCGCTGCAAACAAATTGAAATGTTAGATTTTTTACTTTCCCGCTATCAATTTAGTGCCTTGACTTGTTGGATTTGCTTTTTCATCCGTCTTTCTTGCGTGATTCAAATAAAAAATGCAAAACAATATTTTGTCTAGCTGTGGATTTTGTAACTTTCTAATACTTATCTTGTTTTATTTCTTGATAGTTAACCATGGAATTGAGAATTTCTGCATAGTCAGATTCTTCAGTTGGCGCCGGCTCCCCTTCAGATTCTTCAGTTGGCGCCGGCTCCCCTTCAGATTCTTCAGTTGGCGCCGGTTTCCCTTCAGATTCTTCAGTTGGCGCCGGCTCCCCTTCAGATTCTTCAGTTGGCGCAGGTTTCCCTTCAGATTCTTCAGTTGGCGCCGGCTCCCCTTTAGATTCTTCAGTTGGCGCCGGTTTCCCTTCAGATTCTTCAGTTGGCGCCGGTTTCCCTTCAGATTCTTCAGTTGGCGCCGGCTCCCCTTCAGATTCTTCAGTTGACGCAGGTTTCCCTTCAGATTCTTCAGTTGGCGCCGGCTCCCCTTTAGATTCTTCAGTTGGCGCCGGTTTCCCTTCAGATTCTTCAGTTGGCGCCGGCTCCCCTTCAGATTCTTCAGTTAGCGCCGGTTCCCCCTTCAGATTCTCCAGTTGGCGCAGGTTTCCCTTCAGATTCTTCAGTTGGCGCCGGCTCCCCTTTAGATTCTTCAGTTGGCGCCGGCTCCCCTTCAGATTCTTCAGTTGGCGCCGGTTTCCCTTCAGATTCTTCAGTTGGCGCAGGTTTCCCTTCAGATTCTTCAGTTGGCGCCGGCTCCCCTTCAGATTCTTCAGTTAGCGCCGGTTCCCCCTTCAGATTCTCCAGTTGGCGCCGGTTCCCCTTCAGATTCTTCAGTTGGCGCCGGTTTCCCTTCAGATTCTTCAGTTGGCGCCGGTTCCCCCTCAGATTCTTTATTTGATAGCACGGGTGAAATTTGAATTCGTGCAACATTAATGCAACATTAATTAAAAATGTCCTATCGATATGTCCTACTTACAGTAGCGCATGCGAGCCATCGTGCAGCGAGTCAGCCGAGCTGCTGTTGTGGTTGATGGGGCCACCGTAGGCGAAATTGGCCGGGGCATCTGCGTCCTGCTGGGCATCTGCCAGTCCGACACCGCTCAGGACGCCGACTGGATGAGCAAGAAGTTGCTCAACCTGCGGCTGTTCGACGAAAATGACGAACAGGGTGGGAAACGATGGATGAAGAGTGTCCGGGATCTCGGCTTGGAGGTGCTGGTCGTCAGCCAGTTCACGCTGCATGCGACGCTCAAGGTGACTCAGGCTGGGCCACCGCCATTCTCCAGATTCTCAGTTGCTAGGCCAGCCTCCCAGATCCTCAGTTTCTGAGCCAGCCTCCCAGATCCTCAGTTGCTAGGCCAGAATCCCAGATCCTCAGTTGCTATGCCAGCCTCCCAGATCCTCAGTTGCTAGGCCAGAATCCCAGATCCTCAGTTGCTGTGCCAGCCTCCCAGATCCTCAGTTGCTGTGCCAGCCTCCCAGATCCTCAGTTGCTGTGCCAGCCTCAGATTCTCAGTTGCTAGGCCAGAATCCCAGATCCTCAGTTGCTGGGAGCCAGCCTCAGATTCTCAGTTGCTAGGCCAGAATCCCAGATCCTCAGTTGCTGGGAGCCAGCCTCAGATTCTCAGTTGCTAGGCCAGAATCCCAGATCCTCAGTTGCTATGCCAGCCTCCCAGATCCTCAGTTGCTAGGCCAGAATCCCAGATCCTCAGTTGCTGTGCCAGCCTCCCAGATCCTCAGTTGCTGTGCCAGCCTCCCAGATCCTCAGTTGCTGTGCCAGCCTCCCAGATCCTCAGTTGCTGTGCCAGCCTCAGATTCTCAGTTGCTAGGCCAGAATCCCAGATCCTCAGTTGCTGGGAGCCAGCCTCAGATTCTCAGTTGCTAGGCCAGAATCCCAGATCCTCAGTTGCTGGGAGCCAGCCTCAGATTCTCAGTTGCTAGGCCAGAATCCCAGATCCTCAGTTGCTGGGAGCCAGCCTCAGATTCTCAGTTGCTAGGCCAGAATCCCAGATCCTCAGTTGCTGGGAGCCAGCCTCAGATTCTCAGTTGCTAGGCCAGAATCCCAGATCCTCAGGTCTGGCCCAGCCTCCCAGATCCTCAGTTGCCCAACCTCCCAGATCCTCAGTTGCCCAACCCAATTTCTTTCTCAAAAAACATGGCAGGGCAACAAGCCGGACTTCCGCCGCGCCATGGCCACCGACCAGGCCGAGAAGATGTACGCCGACATCCTGGAATCGATGCGCCGAGACTACCAGGAGGACAAAATCAAAGCCGGAGTGTTTGGCGCCATGATGGAAGTCAGCAGCACCAACTGTGGCCCGGTGACCATCAGTTTGGACACTCGGGAGCCGAAGACTGCTCAGCAAACCGATGAGGCAGCAACTTGATGCTGGACTATTGCTAAATAGTGTAGAAATATATTTTAGTAATTCTGCTGCTATTTGCCAATTCTCAAAAGTGTAACATGGGTAGCTAATATTGTGAGTGTAAAGCAGATCTAAATTTGCTTTTCTTATTCATTTTTATTTAATTTTCTGTTAGTCTGTCGTGCTTCACGACTGAGTCCCAATTCTTATAGTTGTGTCTGCCGCTATCCCAGCTCCTCAGGGTGTGTCCACACCTATCCCAAATCCCCAGGATGCGTCCACACCTATCCCAAATCCCCAGGATGTGTCCACAGCTATCCCAAATCCCCAGGATGTTTCCACAGCTATCCCGAATCCCCAGGATGTGTCCACAGCTATCCTAAATCCCCAGAATGTGTCCACAGCTATTAAATCCCCAGGATGTAGCCACAGCTATCCCAAATCCCTAGGATGTGTCCACAGCTATCCCAGCTCCTCAGGGTGTGTCCACACCTATCCCAAATCCCCAGGATGTGTCCACAGCTATCCCAAATCCCCAGGATGTTTCCACAGCTATCCCGAATCCCCAGGATGTGTCCACAGCTATCCTAAATCCCCAGAATGTGTCCACAGCTATTAAATCCCCAGGATGTAGCCACAGCTATCCCAAATCCCTAGGATGTGTCCACAGCTATCCCAGATCCTCAGGATGTGTCCACAGCTATCCCAAATCCCCAGGATGTGTCAGCAGCCTCCCAGATCCTTAGGTAATGCAGTGGCCATGCAGTCGATATACGAGTATCCGGTCGACCGAATTTGTCTATGGCTAAACCACACTAAGCGATGTATATGTGTTCTTGATGAGAGCATACTAAATCCAAATGAATCACTGCCCATTTCTTAGAAATCGATTGCAACCTGCTACTTAAATCGGCCGAGATTCTTCTACAGATTTTGGGTACACCAAGTCACTGACAACTTAAAACACGCTTATTGCAGAGAGGAATTTCTTTGCACAAAGTCGATGTTAAAAAAGTACAAATAAGAATGACCGAGCCGAGACTTTATATTTTAGGATTATTACATCATTTTTTCCTTCTTGTATTAAATTAGTATGGATATTTCCAAAGCAGCTACTCCACAACAGTAGTAACACGCGATACAAGTTCCCACGAATTCAAAAGCCTGAATAACTATTCACAATTACGAATAATTTAGAAGTGCATAAAAACGATAGATTATGAATGTAAAAAGCGAACGGATAAAAAAAAGAATTACAAGACAGACGGAGACTGCGACAGACAGGGCGAGCAAGTGCTAAAAATAGATACATTATTATTCGAACACTGCACAGCTGGTATGTAATTCGCCAGTTTTATTACTCGTGTATATTATTAACAATACTAGCTGAGAACGCACATTGCATGACGTGAGTTATTATTTAAACAGGTAAGTTAGTAAATTATTACAGTGGGTCATTCGAATCGGGCATCGGACACCAGGCAATCCAAGCAAGGTTTCTCAGACAGACAAAATCCCATAGAAGCCTGTGGTTAACTGCGAAAAATACTTACGCTAAAATACATAAACATGGTAACAGCAATTCACATAAATTAGTGGGATAAACTCTCCAACCCCCTAAACAACCGCCCTGGCACCCCATAGCAGTCAGTGGGATAAACTCCCCGAAACAACCGCCCTGACATCCCATAGCAGTCAGTGGGATAAACTCCCCAAATCCCCAAAACAACCGCCCTGGCACCCCATAGCAGTCAGTGGGATAAACTCCCCAAATCCCCAAAACAACCGCCCTGGCATCCCATAGCAGTCAGTGGGAAAAACTCCCCAAATCCCCTAAACAACCACCCTGACACCTCAGCAGTCAGCGGGATTAAACTTCTCAAATCCCCAAAACAACCGCCCTGACACTCATAGCAGTCACCGAGAATGAGTCGCACAGCCCAGCTGCTCACACGCAGCCGCCGACCTGAGACTGGAACACCTCAATCGTGTCATTCTCCTCCATGTCCAACGTGGCCGGGGTGTCCGACTCCTCCACATTGTTTCCGTCGAAGATGAAGCGGACGGTCTGTGCCCGAAGGCCCAGCCTATCGCAGTAAGTGGTCATCAGCTTCCTCAGCGGGGTGTTCTTCTTGATCTTGAAGTGGATCACGGCCCCGTCCTGGCCCTGCACCTTCAGGTTGATGTGCTCGCTGGAGGCGTTGGTTCCCGACATGCTGGCTGCTGAGTAGTGCTCAAGTGAGAGCTCACTGGCTGAAAGAGAAGCGAGTGGGTGAGGAGTGAGCAACTCAGTGCTGAGTAGTGCTCAAGTGAGAGCTCACTGGCTGAAAGAGAAGCGAGTGGGTGAGGAGTGAGCAACTCAGTGCTGAGTAGTGCTCAAGTGAGAGCTCACTGGCTGAAAGAGAAGCGAGTGGGTGAGGAGTGAGCAACTCAGTGCTGAGTAGTGCTCAAGTGAGAGCTCACTGGCTGAAAGAGAAGCAAGTGGGTGGGGAGTGAGCAACTCAGTGCTGAGTAGTGCTCAAGTGAGAGCTCACTGGCTGAAAGAGAAGCGAGTGGGTGAGGAGTGAGCAACTCAGTGCTGAGTAGTGCTCAAGTGAGAGCTCACTGGCTGAAAGAGAAGCGAGTGGATGAGGAGTGAGCAACTCAGTGCTGAGTAGTGCTCAAGTGAGAGCTCACTGGCTGAAAGAGAAGCGAGTGGGTGAGGAGTGAGCAACTCAGTGCTGAGTAGTGCTCAAGTGAGAGCTCACTGGCTGAAAGAGAAGCGAGTGGATGAGGAGTGAGCAAATCAGTGCTGAGTAGTGCTCAAGTGAGAGCTCACTGGCTGAAAGAGAAGCAACTGGGTGAGGAGTGAGCAACTCAGTGCTAAGTAGTATTTAAGTAAGAGCTGACTAGCTAAAAACAATTGAAAAATGGTTTTTTTCTCAAAAGATAGGCATAATTATATCTGATTTATATTATTATTATCTTCAAAAAAATTAAACAAATCATTTTCTTGAATTTGTTTTATAAACTTGCTTTACCATTAAAATTAAATAAAATTAATGCTAGTATAGTCTATACATGCGCAACTGCTTGCCGACCTGGCCGATCTGGCCATGTAAATTGTGGTAGACCAGGGGTAAGTTGCAAAAATGCCCAGCCTGAAAAATACAGATGTAGTACTAATTAGATGATGAGGCATTTAGCCCTTTTAAGACAGTCATAGGCCTAGTTACTCTTGCCATTTACCCAAAATTGCATTAGGGTTTCTTTTACAGTTAAGTTGCATTTTTGGTCAAAAAGTAAGTCGCATGGCCAGTATAAATCAGGGGGGTTGTGCATGTATAGTATAGTCTTATTAACTTGACTATTTGATCATTTATTAAAAACTAAAGTAGCACTTTAAATATTCATATTATTAATTTATGAAGCCAAAAAATATGATTTTTAACCAAAGGCAATAATAGCTAATATATTACAAAAATGTTTATATATAAGAATTATGATTTAATGTTTTTAATTATATAGTTTATATATGCAGACCTAGTTTTTTGATAGTTATAAATGTAATTTTTGAGCTAATAACAATAATTTTTTATTTTGTTGTGATAACTAACAGGATATTAAGTACAACAATAAGTATTTAAAATAAGATAATATTCATAGAAAGAAAGCCATGATTATATATTTTTAAATATCAAACCTATAAGAAACCAATAGAAATCTTTAGCAACTTATAAAGAAAAAATGTACCAACTTATGAAACTTATCAAATATAGAACAAAAGGAAATAGCATAGCATAGGCCTAGCAACTTTCTTATATACTTTTAAAGGAAACTTTTACTTTTACTTTTATTATTATATTAGTTTTAGCAACAATTTTTTCACTTTTTTATTATTTTCTTTAAAAAATGCATTTTATATTTAGTTTAACATTGTCAAATGACAATGAACACTTTCTATGTTTTCTTATATTATAGTCAGAGATATTATAGCATCTTGACTTTTTAAATTGCATTTTTTCATTAGATTAGGGGGCCTAGACCTTGTCCTTAGCTTAGAACAATTTTGCATCCTAGCATTAGCAAAAAATAGGTGCCAGCTTTGGTTTGTGATCATTTAAATGGAGCGCATAAGTAGAAATGATCATAAACCAAAAGTGAGAAGGAGGTGTAGCACTAAAGATTAATTTTAGTAAGGGTAAGAGCTTCCATTTAGGAGTTTACAGGCAATGTATAATGTGGAATCAGAAGCCACAGTACAATGGTCTCAAAATTTTATATTTTGATACCCTTGATCTGGAATAAGCAGTTTTCTGTGACTATTTGACATGCTTTTTCTATAGCCAACTTCGGTTTACGATCATATTAATGAGAAATGTACATTTGGGTGATCGTAAAGCGAAAGTGATATCCTATATACTAAGATATAAGCTACTAGTAGCGAATCGATGTTTGAAAACATTTGACATTTGAAAACCTTTTCGATCGTTTGAAACTAATGTCGGTTTTTGTCTTACAACGAGTAAAATATAAGGTGGTCGTAAACCAAAGCTAGCAAAATAGGTGATCGTAAACCGAAGGATCGCCATAATTGATTTGTATGGATTGTATGGACAGAGTTGAGTTGTGGGCCGTGGTACTGGTAAGTCTATTGGCTGCTATTATTAGAATCAGGGTTAGGCCTATATCTAATTTACAAACTCAGACCTGGACTTGGACCCAGACCAATATAATTTTCATATTTGTTATTTTATGGACCCGGATTACCTATTTTACAGACTTTAATCAAACTTTCTAGTTGGGGTATTATTAACATTTTTTCTATAAAGCTCTTTATTTAATTTTAGTGTGCATTCAAATATTCAATATAATTGAATGAATGTTTTGAAATCAATAAGTCTTAAATTAGATATTGGTCCAGGTCTAAATCAGTGTACAACAGTCCGTAAATTAATTATAACTATAAAGCAGTTATGTAGGGGCCTATTGGTTTCTGGACAGACATTTAGACAGACATTCAGAAATCATTTAGGCCCCTAGTAAATGTTTAACAAAATTATCTATTTAGTATATACTAGCAATCTTTGCCCCCCGATGGGGGACATCTGGATAGAATCCTTGTTTTTTACAAATAACAAATAGACAGCGAAATAAAGCCTTCAGAAAAAACAACAGACATTCCCTCTTAAAAACAAAACATCCCAAGACAGCAAGCATCCTCAGACAACATTCAAGCATTGATCCCCAAATAGCAAGCATCCCCCAGACTGCAAGCATCCCCCAGATAGCAAGCATCCCCAGATAGCAAGCATCCCCCAGACTGCAAGCATCCCCCGATAGCAAGCATTCCCCCAGACCCCAGATAGCAAGCATCCCCCAGATAGCAAGCATCCCGCAGATAGCAAGCATCCCCCAGATAGCAAGCATTCCTCAGATAGCAAGCATCCCCCAGATCGCAAGCATCCCCAGATAGCAAGCATTCCCCCAGACCCCAGATAGCAAGCGTCCCCCAGATGGCAAGCATCCCCAGATAGCAAGCATCCCCCAGACTGCAAGCATCCCCCGATAGCAAGCATTCCCCCAGACCCCAGATAGCAAGCATCCCCCAGATAGCAAGCATCCCGCAGATAGCAAGCATCCCCCAGATAGCAAGCATTCCTCAGATAGCAAGCATCCCCCAGATCGCAAGCATCCCCAGATAGCAAGCATTCCCCCAGACCCCAGATAGCAAGCGTCCCCAGATAGCAAGCATCCCGCAGATAGCAAGCATCCCCCAGATAGCAAGCATCCCGCAGATAGCAAGCATCCCCTAGATAGCAAGCATCCCCCCCCCCAGATAGCAAGCATCCCCCAGACAGCAAGCAACCCCTGATAGCAAGCATAACCTGGATACAAAGATACCTTATAGATATCTAGCAACCCCCTCTCAGATAGCAAGTACTCTCCACCCCCAAGAGCAAGCATCCCCCTGATAGCAAGTATCCATCCTTAAATAGCAAGCATCCACCAGAGAACAAGTAGCTAGTGCAACAATTTCCTTAGCTTTATAATGGTTTCATTTTGTTTGGCATGACACTTCTTTTATGTTTGAAATGGTGTCTCTTTTTTGTTTAAAAAAGTGGCTTTTTAATGTTTGACATGGTAGCTCTTTTGTGTTTGACATGATAGCTCTTTAATGTTGGACGTGGTGGCCCTTTTGTGTTTGACATGGTAGCTCTTTAATGTTTGACATGGTGGCTCTTCTATGTTTGCCATGGCGGCCCTTTTACGTTTGAAATGGTGTCTCTGTTATGTTTGACATGGTGGCTTAGTTGTTTGACATGGTGGCTCTTCTATGTTTGACATGGTGGCTCTTCTATGTTTGACATGGCGGCCCTTTTACATTTGAAATTGTGTCTTTTTATATTGGGCATAATGGCTCAATAATGTTTTGACATGGTAGCTCTTTTATGTTTGATATGGTGGCTCCCTTATGTGTGACATGGTGTCTTTTTTATTTTTAATGTTTGACATGGAGTCATATATGTTTGACATGGAGTCATATATGTTTGACATGGAGTCATATATGTTTGACATGGTGGCTCTTTAATGTTTGACATGGAGTCACGTATATGTTTGACATGGTGGCTCTTTAATGTTTGACATTGAGTCACGTATATGTTTCACATGATGGCTCTTTTATGTTTGACATGATGGCTCTTTTATGTTTGACATGGTAGCTCTTTTATATTTTACATGGTGGCTCTTTTATGTTCGACATGGCTGATCTTGAATGTTTGACATGGTGGCTCTTTAATGTTTGACATGGTGGCTCTTTAATGTTTGACATGGTGGCTCTTTTATGTTCGACATGGTGGCTCTTTTATGCTCGACATGGTGGCTCTTTAATGTTTGACATGGTGGCTCTTTAATGTTCAACATGGTGGCTATTTTATGCTCGACATGGTGGCTCTTTTATGTTTGACATGGTGGCTCTTAAATGTTTGAAATGTTGTCTCTGTTATGTTCGACATGGTTTCTCTTGAATGTTTGACATGGTGGCTCTTTAATGTTTGACATGGTGGCTCTTTTATGTTCGACATGGTGGCTCTTTTATGCTCGACATGGTGGCTCTTTAATGTTTGACATGGTGGCTCTTTAATGTTCAACATGGTGGCTATTTTATGCTCGACATGGTGGCTCTTTTATGTTTGACATGGTGGCTCTTAAATGTTTGAAATGTTGTCTCTGTTATGTTCGACATGGTTTCTCTTGAATGTTTGACATGGTGGCTCTTTAATGTTTGACATGGTGGCTCTTTTATGTTTGACATGGTGGCTCTTTTATGCTCGACATGGTGGCTCTTTTATGTTTGACATGGTGGCTCTTAAATGTTTGAAATGTTGTCTCTGTTATGTTCGACATGGTGGCTCTTTTATGTTTGACATGGTAGCTCTTTTATATTTTACTTGGTGGCTCTTTAATGTTTGACATGGTGGCTCTTCAATGTTCAACATGGTGGCTCTTTAATGTTCGACATGGTGGCTCTTTAATGTTTGACATGATGGCTCTTTTATGTTTGAAATGTTGTCTCTGTTATGTTTGACATAGTGGCTCTTTAATGTTCGACATGGTGGCTCTTTTATGTTTGACATGATGGCTCTTTTATGTTTGAAATGTTGTCTCTGTTATGTTCGACATGGTGGCTCTTTAATGTTTGACATGGTGGCTCTTTAATGTTTGACATTGAGTCACGTATATGTTTCACATGGTGGCTCTTTTATGTTTGAAATGGTGGCTCTTTTATGTTTGACATGGTGTCTCTTCTGTGTTCTACATGGTGGCACTTTTTTTTTGTTTGGCATGGTGGCTCTTTTATATTTGACATTGCGCTTCTTTTATGTTTAGCATTTTGTGTTTTAAAGTGTTTTAATAAAAAAATGTTTTTGCACTACTAAGATTCGAACCCAGGTCGCTACATTAGCAGTCCAGTCTGTTCCCATCTTGGCTATCTCTTTTCAATTGGAGAACATGTATTGTGGCCCTTATAATTCAATTCTTATAGCAAGTCAGTTAGAGTAAAAAGTTATGACATAATCAATTTCTCAGTCAGCCAGTATCAGTCTCAATTCAAGTTAGCAATATGGTTACGCAATTACAATCAAGTCTTGTGTGCATTTTTTCGACACTGTTTTCATCTTGTTGTGATGCAATCTTTATCACAATTGAAATTCAGTCAGTCAGTTTTTTCTTTCGCATTTTTACAATTCATTTCAGGTCGAAAGAGCTGCTTGACCTTTGCAAAAAAGCATGTTTTTCGAATATTTAATCCCTTTAAAATTGAGCAATTTCTTAGCCAAGATGCATGTACCGTCCCAGGAAAATTTCTGATCAAATGGTGCAAGTTTGAAGAAAATCGGTTGAGCCACTTTTTCTGAAATCTATCGCATAGCTAGATAGTTACAGACATTTCATTTTTAGTATATACTAGCAATCTACGCCCCCCGTTGGGGAGCCAAAGAAATGCAATACACGTTTTTTTAATAAGCTACATGTATCCTTGAAATCTTAAAAAATCTCCTGTCAAACCTTGTAAGCCTTGACATGTCAGTAATTCCCCCCCCCACAAGCTTTAACATATCAACTTCCCCCCTTGACATCTCAGCAATGCCCCAATAAGCCTTGGAAATCTAAAAATATCTGTCAACCTTCTAACCCTAACCTAGCCTAACCCTAACCCTAACCCTAATCCTAACCCTAACCCTAACCCTAAAGCATTGAAATTTCAGTAATTCTCTCTAAGAGTCACTATAGCACTACTACAGCATTATAGCGATTCCCTGCAAGCCTCGACATCGTAGGGATTCCCAAATGAATCTCTTAACTTCGACATGAAGCTTCTTGTAAGCCTTGACATGTCAGCAATGGCCCCCATTAACCTTGAAGTCTAAAAAATCCCCTGTTAACCTTGAAACCCGATAAAATATAACCCTCAACCCAAACCTGACCTAAACCTAACTTTAACCCAACCTAAAGCCTTGAAATCTCAGCAATTCTTCTCCCCTAAGCCTTGACATTTTAGTGATTCCTTCTTTAAGAATCACAGCACTATAACGATTTCCACCAAGCTTTGACATCGTAGCAATTCCCAAATGAATCTTTTAACTTCGACATGACTTTTCTTTTATGTATACATAGTGCTACTTTTATTTTTTACATGAATCTTCTTCTATCAGCGCCCCCCGTGGCGAGCCAACAAAGAATGCAATAAAAAAATTGAGTAAAGTACATGAACTTTGAAGTAGCTTCTGACTGTTGCTTTGACATCTCAGAAACCCCCCCTCCGTAATCTCAGTTATTCTCTGATCAGTTATTCTCTGAGAGCCTTTACGTCTCAGTTTTTCTCCCCAGCACAGCATTATAGCTGCATTTAATTTTTACATGACACCCTTCATGTCTGACATGACGCTTCTTTTATTCTACCATGATGCTTCTTAATTTTTTAAATGACACATTCATTAGTTTTTAAATGAGGCTTCTATGATTTTTTCATGACGCTCCTATGATTTTTTTACATGACGCTTCTATGATTGTTTACATGACGCTTCTATGATTGTTTACATGACGCTTCTATGATTGTTTACATGACGCTTCTATGATTGTTTACATGACGCTTCTATGCTTTTTATATGACGCTTCTATGATTTTTACATGACGCTTTTATGATTTTTTACATGACGCTTCCATGATTTTTTACATGACGCTTCTATGATTGTTTACATGACGCTTCTATGATTTTTTACATGACGCTTCTATGATTGTTTACATGACGCTCCTATGATTTTTTTACATGACGCTTCTATGATTGTTTACATGACGCTTCTATGCTTTTTATATGACGCTTCTATGATTTTTACATGACGCTTTTATGATTTTTTACATGACGCTTCCATGATTTTTTACATGACGCTTCTATGATTGTTTACATGACGCTTCTATGATTTTTTTACATGACGCTTCTATGATTGTTTACATGACGCTTCTATGATTTTCTAAATGACGCTTCAATAATTTTTTCATGACACTCCTATGATTTTTTCATGACGCTTCTATGAATTTTTAGATGACGCTTCGATGATTGTTTACATGACGCTTCTATGATTTTTTCATGACGCTTTTATGATTGTTTACAGGACGCTTCTATGATTGTTTACATGACGCTTCTATGATTGTTTACATGACGCTTCTATGACTTTTTAGATGACGCTTCGATGATTGTTTACATGACGCTTCTATGATTTTTTCATGACGCTTCTATGATTGTTTACATGACGCTTCTATGATTTTTTACATTACGCTTCTATGATTGTTTACATGACGCTTCTATGATTTTTTTAAATGACGCTTCTATGAGTTTTATATGACGCTTCTATGCTTTCTACATGACGCTTCTATGCTTTTTACATGACGCTTCTATGATTGTTTACATGACGCTTCTATGATTTTTTCATGACGCTTCTATGATTGTTTACATGACACTTCTATGATTTTTACATGACGCTTCTATGATTGTTTACATGACACTTCTATGATTGTTTACATGACGCTTCTATGATTTTTTCATGACGCTTCTATGATTTTTTAAATGACGCTTCTATGATTGTTTACATGACGCTTCTATGATTTTTACATGACGCTTCTATGATTGTTTACATGACGCTTCTATGATTGTTTACATAGCGCTTCTATGATTTTTTAAATGACGCTTCTATGATTGTTTACATGGCGCTTCTATGATTGTTTACATGACGCTTCTATGATTTTTACATGACGCTTCTATGATTGTTTACATGACGCTTCTATGATTGTTTACATGACGCTTCTATTATTGTTTACATGACGCTTCTATGATTTTTTACATGACGCTTCTATGATTTTTACATGACGCTTCTATGATTGTTTACATGACGCTTCTATGATTGTTTACATGACGCTTCTATGATTTTTTACATGACGCTTCTATGATTTTTACATGACGCTTCTATGATTGTTTACATGACGCTTCTATGATTTTTATATGACGCTTCTACGATTTTTTTACATGACGCTTTTATGATTTTTTACATGACGCTTCTATGATTCATTACATGACGCTTCTATGATTCTTAGATGACGCTTCTACGATTTTTTACATGACGCTTCTATGATTGTTTACATGACGCTTCTATGATTGTTTACATGACGCTTCTATGATTGTTTACATGACGCTTTTATGATTTTTACATGACGCTTCTATGATTGTTTACATGACGCTTCTATGATTTTTATATGACGCTTCTACGATTTTTTTACATGACGCTTTTATGATTTTTTACATGACGCTTCTATGATTCATTACATGACGCTTCTATGATTTTTAGATGACGCTTCTATGATTTTTACATGACGCTTCTATGATTGTTTACATGACGCTTCTATGATTGTTTATATGACGCTTCTATGATTTTTTAAATGACGCTTCTATGATTGTTTACATGACGCTTCTATGATTGTTTACATGACGCTTCTATGATTTTTACATGACGCTTCTATGACTGTTTACATGACGCTTCTATGATTCATTACATGACGCTTCTATCATTTTTTAAAATGACGCTTTTATGATTTTTACATGACGCTTCTATGACTGTTTACATGACGCTTCTATGATTGTTTACATGACGCTTCTATGATTTATTACATGACGCTTCTATGATTGTTTACATGACGCTTCTATGATTGTTTACATGACGCTTCTATGATTTTTTAAATGACGCTTCTACGATTTTTATATGACGCTTCTACGATTTTTTACATGACGCTTTTATGATTGTTTACATGACGTCATGACGTACATGACGTCATTACATGACGCTTCTTTTTAAAAAGTCTTTTAGTTTTCCTGACGTTGAAAAGCTTTAATTAAAAAAATTATACTCTATGAAAATTCGAATCATCGTCGCTGCATTTAGCAGTTCAGTTTGTTCACCTCTAGGCTAGCTCTCGTCGTTTTGATAACACCAATTTTGCACTTATATAATTCAACACTTTAAAATCCAAGCATAGAGTAAATCACACGAAGCAGTTATGACATAATCAGTTTCTCAGTCAGTCAGTATCAGTTAACAATATGGTTACGCAATTTAAATCAAGTCTGGTGCTAGGCTTCCACACTGCATTTTCAATTCAAGTCAGAGTTACAATTCAGTTATGATGCAATCTATTTCAGAGTCAGAATTCAACCAGTCAGTTTTTTCTCTAGCATTCTTACAATGCATTTCAAGTCAAAAAGTTTGATTGACCTTTGCAAAAAAGCATGTTTTTCGAATATTTAATGCCTCTAGCATTGAGCAATTTCTTAGCCACGATGCATGTACCGTCACGGGAAAATTTCTGATCGAACAGTGCAAGTTCGAACAAAATCGGTCCAGCCATTTTTTCTCTATGATTTTTTCATGACGCTTCTATGATTGTTTACATGACGCTTCTATGATTTTTTACATTACGCTTCTATGATTGTTTACATGACGCTTCTATGATTTTTTTAAATGACGCTTCTATGAGTTTTATATGACGCTTCTATGCTTTCTACATGACGCTTCTATGCTTTTTACATGACGCTTCTATGATTGTTTACATGACGCTTCTATGATTTTTTCATGACGCTTCTATGATTGTTTACATGACACTTCTATGATTTTTACATGACGCTTCTATGATTGTTTACATGACACTTCTATGATTGTTTACATGACGCTTCTATGATTTTTTCATGACGCTTCTATGATTTTTTAAATGACGCTTCTATGATTGTTTACATGACGCTTCTATGATTTTTACATGACGCTTCTATGATTGTTTACATGACGCTTCTATGATTGTTTACATAGCGCTTCTATGATTTTTTAAATGACGCTTCTATGATTGTTTACATGGCGCTTCTATGATTGTTTACATGACGCTTCTATGATTTTTTAAATTACGCTTCTATGATTGTTTACATGACGCTTCTATGATTGTTTACATGACGCTTCTATTATTGTTTACATGACGCTTCTATGATTTTTTACATGACGCTTCTATGATTTTTACATGACGCTTCTATGATTGTTTACATGACGCTTCTATGATTGTTTACATGACGCTTCTATGATTTTTTACATGACGCTTCTATGATTTTTACATGACGCTTCTATGATTGTTTACATGACGCTTCTATGATTTTTATATGACGCTTCTACGATTTTTTTACATGACGCTTTTATGATTTTTTACATGACGCTTCTATGATTCATTACATGACGCTTCTATGATTCTTAGATGACGCTTCTACGATTTTTTACATGACGCTTCTATGATTGTTTACATGACGCTTCTATGATTGTTTACATGACGCTTCTATGATTGTTTACATGACGCTTTTATGATTTTTACATGACGCTTCTATGATTGTTTACATGACGCTTCTATGATTTTTATATGACGCTTCTACGATTTTTTTACATGACGCTTTTATGATTTTTTACATGACGCTTCTATGATTCATTACATGACGCTTCTATGATTTTTAGATGACGCTTCTATGATTTTTTACATGACGCTTCTATGATTGTTTACATGACGCTTCTATGATTGTTTATATGACGCTTCTATGATTTTTTAAATGACGCTTCTATGATTGTTTACATGACGCTTCTATGATTGTTTACATGACGCTTCTATGATTTTTACATGACGCTTCTATGACTGTTTACATGACGCTTCTATGATTCATTACATGACGCTTCTATCATTTTTAAAATGACGCTTTTATGATTTTTTACATGACGCTTCTATGACTGTTTACATGACGCTTCTATGATTGTTTACATGACGCTTCTATGATTTATTACATGACGCTTCTATGATTGTTTACATGACGCTTCTATGATTGTTTACATGACGCTTCTATGATTTTTTAAATGACGCTTCTACGATTTTTATATGACGCTTCTACGATTTTTTACATGACGCTTTTATGATTGTTTACATGACGTCATGACGTACATGACGTCATTACATGACGCTTCTTTTTAAAAAGTCTTTTAGTTTTCCTGACGTTGAAAAGCTTTAATTAAAAAAATTATACTCTATGAAAATTCGAATCATCGTCGCTGCATTTAGCAGTTCAGTTTGTTCACCTCTAGGCTAGCTCTCGTCGTTTTGATAACACCAATTTTGCACTTATATAATTCAACACTTTAAAATCCAAGCATAGAGTAAATCACACGAAGCAGTTATGACATAATCAGTTTCTCAGTCAGTCAGTATCAGTTAACAATATGGTTACGCAATTTAAATCAAGTCTGGTGCTAGGCTTCCACACTGCATTTTCAATTCAAGTCAGAGTTACAATTCAGTTATGATGCAATCTATTTCAGAGTCAGAATTCAACCAGTCAGTTTTTTCTCTAGCATTCTTACAATGCATTTCAAGTCAAAAAGTTTGATTGACCTTTGCAAAAAAGCATGTTTTTCGAATATTTAATGCCTCTAGCATTGAGCAATTTCTTAGCCACGATGCATGTACCGTCACGGGAAAATTTCTGATCGAACAGTGCAAGTTCGAACAAAATCGGTCCAGCCATTTTTTCTCTATGATTTTTTCATGACGCTTCTATGATTGTTTACATGACGCTTCTATGATTTTTTACATTACGCTTCTATGATTGTTTACATGACGCTTCTATGATTTTTTTAAATGACGCTTCTATGAGTTTTATATGACGCTTCTATGCTTTCTACATGACGCTTCTATGCTTTTTACATGACGCTTCTATGATTGTTTACATGACGCTTCTATGATTTTTTCATGACGCTTCTATGATTGTTTACATGACACTTCTATGATTTTTTACATGACGCTTCTATGATTGTTTACATGACACTTCTATGATTGTTTACATGACGCTTCTATGATTTTTTCATGACGCTTCTATGATTTTTTAAATGACGCTTCTATGATTGTTTACATGACGCTTCTATGATTTTTACATGACGCTTCTATGATTGTTTACATGACGCTTCTATGATTGTTTACATAGCGCTTCTATGATTTTTTAAATGACGCTTCTATGATTGTTTACATGGCGCTTCTATGATTGTTTACATGACGCTTCTATGATTTTTTAAATTACGCTTCTATGATTGTTTACATGACGCTTCTATGATTGTTTACATGACGCTTCTATGCTTGTTTACATGACGCTTCTATGATTGTTTAAATGACGCTTGAATGATTGTTTACATGACGCTTCTATGATTGTTTACATTCTTCTATGCTTGTTTACATGACGCTTCTATGATTGTTTAAATGACGCTTGAATGATTGTTTACATGACGCTTCTATGATTGTTTAAATGACGCTTGAATGATTGTTTACATGACGCTTCTAGGATTGTTTACATGACGCTTCTATGATTGTTTACATGACGCTTCTAGGATTGTTTACATGACGCTTCTAGGATTGTTTACATGACGCTTCTATGATTGTTTACATGACGCTTCTATGATTGTTTCATGACGCTTCTATGATTGTTTACATGACGCTTCAAGGATTTTTTACATGACGCTTCTACGATTTTGGCAGGACGATTCTATGATTTTACATGACGCTTCTATGATTTTTACATGTCGCTTTTATGATTTTTACATGGCGCTTCTATGATTGTTTACATGACGCTTCTATGATTGTTTACATGACGCTTCTATGATTTTTACATGACGCTTCTATGATTGTTTCATGACGCTTCTATGATTGTTTACATGACGCTTCTATGATTTTTACATGACGCTTCTATGATTGTTTATATGACGCTTCTATGATTGTTTACATGACGCTTCTATGATTGTTTCATGACGCTTCTATGATTGTTTCATGACGCTTCTATGATTGTTTACATGACGCTTCTATGATTTTGACATGACGCTTCTATGATTGTTTACATGACGCTTCTATGATTGTTTACATGACGCTTCTATGATTTTTACATGACGCTTCTATGCTTGCTTACATGACGCTTCTATGATTGTTTAAATGACGCTTGAATGATTGTTTACATGACGCTTCTATGATTGTTTACATTCTTCTATGCTTGTTTACATGACGCTTCTATGATTGTTTAAATGACGCTTGAATGATTGTTTACATGACGCTTCTATGATTGTTTAAATGACGCTTGAATGATTGTTTACATGACGCTTTTATGATTTTTACTTGGCGCTTCTATGACTGTTTACATGACGCTTCTATGATTGTTTACATGACGCTTCTAGGATTGTTTACATGACGCTTCTATGATTGTTTACATGACGCTTCTAGGATTGTTTACATGACGCTTCTATGATTGTTTACATGACGCTTCTATGATTGTTTACATGACGCTTTTATGATTTTTACTTGGCGCTTCTATGATTGTTTACATGACGCTTCTATGATTGTTTACATGACGCTTCTATGATTGTTTACATGACGCTTCTATGATTGTTTACATGACGCTTTTATGATTTTTACTTGGCGCTTCTATGATTGTTTACATGACGCTTCTATGATTTTTTACATGACGCTTCTAGGATTGTTTACATGACGCTTCTATGATTGTTTACATGACGCTTCTATGATTGTTTCATGACGCTTCTATGATTGTTTACATGACGCTTCAAGGATTTTTTACATGACGCTTCTACGATTTTGGCAGGACGATTCTATGATTTTACATGACGCTTCTATGATTTTTACATGTCGCTTTTATGATTTTTACATGGCGCTTCTATGATTGTTTACATGACGCTTCTATGATTGTTTACATGACGCTTCTATGATTTTTACATGACGCTTCTATGATTGTTTCATGACGCTTCTATGATTGGTTACATGACGCTTCTATGATTTTTACATGACGCTTCTATGATTGTTTATATGACGCTTCTATGATTGTTTACATGACGCTTCTATGATTGTTTCATGACGCTTCTATGATTGTTTCATGACGCTTCTATGATTGTTTACATGACGCTTCTATGATTTTGACATGACGCTTCTATGATTGTTTACATGACGCTTCTATGATTGTTTACATGACGCTTCTATGATTGTTTACATGACGCTTCTATGATTTTTATACGATGCTTCTATGATTTTTTAAATGACGCATCTATGATTTTTATATGACGCTTCTATGATTTTTACATGACGCTTCTTTTTAAAAAGTCTTTTAGTTTTCCTGACGTTGAAAAGCTTTAATTGAAAAAATTATATTCTATGAAAATTCGAACCATCGTCGCTGCATTTATCAAATTTTGCACATATATATATAATTCAACAGTTTAAAATCCAAGCATAGAGTAAATCACACGAAGCAGTTATGACATAATCAGTTTCTCAGTCAGTCAGTATCAGTTAACAATATGGTTACGCAATTTAAATCAAGTCTGGTGCTAGGCTTCCACACTGCATTTTCAATTCAAGTCAGAGTTACAATTCAGTTATGATGCAATCTATTTCAGAGTCAGAATTCAACCAGTCAGTTTTTTCTCTAGCATTCTTACAATGCATTTCAAGTCAAAAAGTTTGCTTGACCTTTGCAAAAAAGCATGTTTTTCGAATATTTAATGCCTCTAGCATTGAGCAATTTCTTAGCCACGATGCATGTACCGTCACGGGAAAATTTCTGATCGAACAGTGCAAGTTCGAACAAAATCGGTCCAGCCATTTTTTCTCTAATCGATCACATAGATAGATAGATAGATAGATAGATAGACACAGACAGACCATTTTTAGTATATTGGATGAAGACAATATGAATTTCTCAGACTTCTAGACTTTCTAGACTTCTAGACACATCACACACACACACACAAAGATGCTTCACAAGCTGAGATATTCCCTAGCAATAGTTGTTATAACGTTTCCCAATATATTAAATATTATATATAGTTGTTCTTTGAGGAGCCACTACATGACATAAGGAGCCACATGAGGAGCCACTACAGTGAAGCATGCATAAAGCAGCAGTACAATTTTCATGCGAAAAGAGCACAGCTTCTAAAAAACAGTTATCTCAAATAGCAACATTAAACAATATTTGGTATATCTAGAAATGTTGTAACAACTGTTGCTAGAGAATATCTCAGCTTGTGAAGTATCTGTGTATGTTTGATGTGTCTTTTTAAAGCAAAGATATGCGTAAAGTAGCTATGCAATTTTTACTCAGAAAGAGCAGTGTTTGAAGAGTAATGGCTCCTCAAAAAACAACCCATATACAGTATTTAGTATATTGGGAAATGTCATAACAACCATTGCTAAGGAATATCTCAGCTTATGAAGCATCTTTGTTTGTGTCTAGGCCCCTAATGTGTCTTTTTAAAGCAGAGACATACATAAAAAAGTATAAAAATTTACATTGTCTTGTGTACTAAATAGACAATTTTGTTAAACATTTACTAATGCATAAAGCAATTTATAGGCCCTATCATTCCAATAAGAGCCAGATAAGTTTTAAATAGTTTTTTCATGATAAAATATATGGCCTATTTTCTTTTCTTTCACTCTAATTTTTAGTTTCATATTTGATTATTCTATATTCTTTGATTCTATATTGCAAAGTTTTCTTAGTAAAAAATACTTTTTTAATAAAATTTGCTTTCTGAATATTTGGCAACTCATGAGATCTTCATTGAAGTCCCTAATACAAATACTATATTTGTAGAGAAAATGTAGAAAATGTAGAAAAAGAGTTGTAGAGAAAACATTTTACCTTCTAGGTCTAAAATGATCTTATTTTTAACACCAAAGTTATTAGGGGTTAGGGCCTACAATGGTTTTTTTCTATGATTTTATCCTATTGTTTGCAATAAAGATATCATAGGGCTTCCTCTGTCTTACCAAAATCTTATTAATATAATAGTTTAGGCAATAGGGAAGCCATAGCCCAGTGGTAGCATAGCTGCTCTGGTATGCCACTAACCTAGGCTCAATTCCAAGTGCAGTCACATTAATTTGGGGCTGAATTGGAATCTCGGCTTGGCTCTGCTCATGCAATTAATGGCTTTGAGAACCAACCCCCCAAGGTGCAGTGAAGTGTACATGCCTAACAATAAAGTTAGGGCTGCTGTACACTTCTATGTGAGTGTGTGCCTGCGTATATATGCCCACGCTTATATGCCTGCTCAGGGGAGCTAGTAAAATGGGCAGTAATGCCATCGCCAGTTGTGTGCCTATGTCGCTTAAAGTGTGCTAGGGTGCACACAACCCCCCTGCCTCTAAAAAATAAATAGATTGGGCAATTGTACAAGGGCTGTTAGAAAAGTTCTGTTTATTAGTCAATAAAATTAAAACTAAGCTTGGCCTATATTAAAATATAAAACTTACCAGAAAACTCTATAAGCATCTCATCACTCAAAATATTTGCTGCCAACCTTAGGGCATTTTTCCCACTGCAATACAAGTCCGTCAATGCTGGCACTAACACCACTCTTCATTGTGGCCTCCATTTTTTTGCAATAAGCCTCATTGACTTTCTCCTTGCTACTAAAACGTCGGCCTCACATTGTGTCCTTGATTCTGAGGAAGAGGAAAAAGTTGCATGGGCTGAGATCTAGCAAATAAGGTAGATGCAGAAGAATTTCCTAGCCCCATAAAGAGATGGCTTTAATCACCAATTTCTTGCAATGCGGAGCAGCATTGTCTTGCAGTAGGATTGGGCCCTAGACATGCAAGCTTGGCCTTTTGTCACAAATGGCTCTTTGCACCTTGTGCAACACTTCCAAATATACCTTTTTACGTTCTATTTGATAAAAACTGCAACCAATTTGGCCACGGCTCAGCCTGACCATAGACATAGAATTTTCCATAGACAGCCACCGCTAGCGGCAACCAATTTGGTAAAAACTGCAAGCTATTTTGCCAGCTTGAAGATAGTAGAACGTAAAAAGAAATAATAGTCACCATTGACTGTCTAGCTGGCAAGAATAGCCTGATCAAAGATAATGCCCTCACAATCAAAGAAAGTCACATGCATGATTTTCAGCTGAGCAATGCTCATTGCAGCCTTCACTAGCCTTGGAGATCTAGGCTAGCACCAAGATGCACTCTGCCGCTTCAGTTCAGCCTCCCACAAAAGTGCCCAAGTCTCATCACAAGCCACAATTCTCTGAAGAAACTGAAGTCCCTCGCACCTGTGTCTGCAGATGAGCTACGCTAAGAGTTGTGTGGCAGACCTTCTGCTCCTTTGACAGGATATGAGGCAACCACTTTGCACAAATCTTCCTGACTCCAAGATCTTCAGTCAGAACTTTATGAATTATGTCATGAGATATGCCAATAGACTTAGCCAGCTGACAAGTGGTGACATGGCTATTTTTTTGCAAAGCAGCTTCCACCTTCTGTACCAACTGTGTTGTTTGTGGGTCTATGAAATTTGCTTGCAAGAAATTTGCTTGCCAAACTTTGCTGGTCGAATTTTGCTTGCCAAGCTTTGCTTGCCAAACTTTGCTTGTGGAATTTTGCTTGCCAAAGTCTGCTTGCCAAAGTCTGCTTGCCAAAGTCTGCTTGCCAAAGTCTGCTTGCCAAAGTTTGCTTGCTAAGCTTTGCTTGCTGAACCTTGCTTGCCAAATTTCGCTTGCTGCCTATAAGCTTGTCAAAGTTTGCTTGCAGGAACTTTGATTGCCAAAATTTGCTTGCCGAGGTTTGCCAGCCACAGTTTTATTGCGTAACCTTGAAGGACCTATTTTTGAGCTCTTATATTTCTGCAATTGTGATTGCAAATTTCTAGGAAGCAGACTTCAAAATTCCAGTGGCGTGGCAAGCAAAATTCCTACAAGCAAATTTCCTGCAAGGAAAGTTCAGCAAGCAAAGTGTGGCATGCAAAGTTTGGCAAGCAAAATTCCGCAAGCAAACTTCCCACAAGCAAACGTTGTACTCCCATTGTTTATGTCAAACAGGGCTTTCCATTTCAAGGTTCATCTTACACGTCCTCTATGCCAATAAAAACATTTGCTATCTAGCAAGGAACAGTGTCATATGATAGGCAAGAGCCTGTCATGGCTTGATGCATTGTTGCATGTGTCTCTGTTGGAGACAGTCTAAGCAAGGCATGGAGCTTGATGATGGTTCATTTGTCTTCTTTAGAGAAGCTTTTTTGCAAAATGGAGGTGTTCATAATAGGACTTGTAAATTTTCTGCTGTGAAGCTTCTTCTAGTGTCCAGATTTTAAGCCAAATTTTGTGTAATAGACACTTTATATCCCAGGCAGTGGCCTGGGCTTAGCCATATTTTGTTATGTAACTTACAAAAATATATTGGTCATAAGCAAAAGTTTTCTAATAGCCCTCATATAAGAGCCTAAAAGTGTACATTTAATTCTTTTTCTACTTAAATGAATACCAAAATGTTTTTATTATGATATAAGATGCATTTAATAGCTACAGGTCAAAAAGGCAACAGATCAAAAAGGCGACAGTCAGAAAGGTGATAGTCAAAAGGGCAACAATCAAAAGGGCAACAATCATAATATATACAATCATAAGTTCACATGTATTAGACTTCTATGTGTTCAAAATATATTTGGTAATGTACGTGTTAAAATTAGTCCTAGACTTGTGCCTGCATATTTGTTAACTTTGTTAAAATTTGAATTTGCAATCTATTTTATGATTCCTAGCTAACTAGTGAAAAGCTTTATGAATATCAATAGACCTATAAGAAAGGTAGAACATATAAAAAGATGAGCATTGACTCATTGAGTCTAGACTAAAAGCAATAACAATTTTCTATGCTGAAAAATGAAAAATTTCTATATCCATTATATTTATTTTTTGGAAAAACTGCCTTGTAAAATTTTCTAAGAAATGGGGTTTTCCATTTGATGCCTGAGTAGTTTTTGGTGCATTACTATACATGCATATATAATGCCAATACAACTCTAAGATGTACATTTTAACTACTTGTATATTTTTAACAAAATTCATTTTTTGTTAAAATGTACATTTTGACAAATATATGCAAGTCTAATATGTGGACATGTAACTGTTATGATTGTCAATTTATCACCCTTTTGACTGTTGCCCTTTTGACTGTCACCCTTTTAACTATTGCCTCTTTGATCTGTTACCCTTTTGATCAGTTCCCCATTTAACAACATAGAATTGTTCAAAAACAAAAATGTAATATCCATATTATAGAGCTCTTGGGCCTAATGGCCTAATAGGCCTTGGGGGCACAATGAAGATTAGTGCAGGTGAATGTCTAGCCATCTAGTCATTGCAAGCAATGATTGGGGATAATCAGTTGAAACTTACTGAGATACAGGTTTATAATAGCTATATGGTTATAATTAAAAAAATTAATTAAACTAATAAATATAACTAAACTGAACAATTTTGTATCATTAAATCTGTTTCCTATCACAATGGTATGATATTTGTCTATGGTATAAAGTTTCAAGACAAAGTAGTGACTCAAAAAAGATATTCATGTTTGATCAGACTTTCTAAACAATCTTTATACTAGTAGTATATAGACTTAGTAGTGTAAGATTTAGTATATTATGTCTATACTATTGACCTGAGTGGCCTTATGGCACTTTTGTATTTTGTATCTTTCTTTTATAGCTTTCATCTATTTAGATTTTCTCTTAGTCTAGGTCTGGGTGTTCCCAGGATCAGAAGGTCATGGCTCTACACTCCCAAATCCTTTACACAATATGCCAAAAATTGACTCCCTACAAACAAATTTATTTGTGATATATATACTAGACATTACTAGACTATACTAGACAAGCAATTGTTAAAGAGCCAAAAAGGTGACTGCACCTAGTTTCTTATGCAGAAAACTATGGGCTATATGTTCCTTTGAGTTTAGGCTTAGGATATTAAGATATCCTAATATCAAACTTTAGGGACTAAATGTAAGAAAAAGCAAATCAAATGTTTTTATAAAACTTCCATTATTTTTCTTTTTAAATGGAATAAGGAATTTAAAAGTTTGTTATTTTTCATTTCAATGCTAATGCTTCATTACCCCTTAACAAAATATTCTTTTTAAATAAAGGTTTATTGAGAACAATACAAAAACACAAAAGCCTCATACTGTTTTATTTATTTATTATTGTCAATATATACAAAGAGCAGGAAGTGCATTCATACATTCAAAGTAACATCCATCATATTTAGAAGTATTTGATTGATGTGACCACAGGGTTTTAATTCTCTAGTTAGCATGTCTGAAAGGCAAAGAATGAAACATTAAATATTAATATACTGGTATCTATCAAATTGTCGAAATTACCTTGAGCTTTAGCACAGCTTTATGAATATGAAGGAAAGTTATGATAGCTATTTAAATTTGCAAGATTTAGTAGTTTCTACTAGTGTAAATATCTACACCAAAATTGCAATAACACAATGTCTAGACTTCCAAAATGTTTGTTTTGTCATTAATTTTTCAAAGAGTAAGTCAAGTTTTAGATTCTTCTGACTAACTTTGAAGCTAGACTGCTGGCTAAATAAGCACTGCCTTCTTTTATTAGCTTCTCTTTCAACCAGCGAGCTCTCACTTGAGCACTACTTAGCACTGAGTTGCTCACTCCTCACCCACTTGCTTCTCTTTCAGCCAGCCAGCTCTCACTTGAGCACTACTCAGCACTGAGTGGCTCACTCCTCACCCACTCGCTTCTCTTTCAGCCAGTGAGCTCTCACTTGAGCACTACTCAGCACTGAGTTGCTCACTCCTCACCCACTCGCTTCTCTTTCAGCCAGTGAGCTCTCACTTGAGCACTACTCAGCACTGAGTTGCTCACTCCTCACCCACTCGCTTCTCTTTCAGCCAGTGAGCTCTCACTTGAGCACTACTCAGCACTGATTTGCTCACTCCTCACCCACTCGCTTCTCTTTCAGCCAGTGAGCTCTCACTTGAGCACTACTCAGCACTGAGTTGCTCACTCCTCACCCACTCGCTTCTCTTTCAGCCAGTGAGCTCTCACTTGAGCACTACTCAGCACTGAGTTGCTCACTCCTCACCCACTCGCTTCTCTTTCAGCCAGCAAGCTCTCACTTGAGCACTACTCAGCACTGAGTTGCTCACTCCTCATCCACTCGCTTCTCTTTCAGCCAGTGAGCTCTCACTTGAGCACTACTCAGCACTGAGTTGCTCACTCCTCATCCACTCGCTTCTCTTTCAGCCAGTGAGCTCTCACTTGAGCACTAATCAGCAGCCAGCATGTCGGGAACCAACGCCTCCAGCGAGCACATCAACCTGAAGGTGCAGGGCCAGGACGGGGCCGTGATCCACTTCAAGATCAAGAAGAACACCCCGCTGAGGAAGCTGATGACCACTTACTGCGATAGGCTGGGCCTTCGGGCACAGACCGTCCGCTTCATCTTCGACGGAAACAACGTGGAGGAGTCGGACACCCCGGCCACGTTGGACATGGAGGAGAATGACACGATTGAGGTGTTCCAGTCTCAGGTTGGCGGCTGCGTGTGAGCAGCTGGGCTGTGCGACTCATTCTCGGTGACTGCTATGGGATGTCAGGGCGGTTGTTTTGGAGATTTGGGGAGTTTATCCCACTGACTGCTATGGGGTGTCAGGGCGGTTGTTTTGGGGATTTGGGGAGTTTTTCCCACTGACTGCTATGGGGTGTCAGGGCGGTTGTTTTGGGGATTTGGGGAGTTAATCCCACTGACTGCTCTGGGGAGTTGGGTATTTCCCCAAACAGCTACCCCGATCTGATGCACTTACTGTTTGCTTTACTCTTCACTTTACTGTACGCTCGTATGTGGTTCCCTTTTCTTAATCTGTGTTTATGTTGTGTTTCTCATTGTGTAATGTTCGAGGTTTTCTAATCTGGATTAATACAGTAGATTATTAAAATGATAATATTTAGGGTTGGTTTAAATCTCAATCTTATTAGGGAATTAATAACAGTGTTAATACCTGTCTGTTTTTTATTTAATTAAGTCAAAATTCATTTTCGCTTTTGTCGTTTAAAATTACAACATCAAATTGTATGCTTTAATGGCAGTCAGTTGATAATAAATAATCTATGCGTATTTATGGCTGGCGTTCAAATATAAACTTCAACTAGGGGCTGAGTTATAATATGTTATGCTATAGTTACCCCCGCGCATTTTTATATCGCATGCTCATGCAGTGTTGCTGTCTACAAATTATAGTCTTTTTGGTTTCATTTTTTAAATACAACAAATATTCCCGAATGTTTAAACAGCTGACTGAAGGAAGTCCCGTTGAAAACTGTCACAAGCGCGTCACGTGGGTTGTAGAAGAATCCCCAACAGCTGACTGAAGAATCCCCAACAGCTGACTGAAGAATCGCCAACAGCTGACTGAAGAATCGCCAACAGCTGACTGAAGAATCGCCAACAGCTGACTGAAGAATCGCCAACAGCTGACTGAAGAATCCCCAACAGCTGACTGAAGAATCCCCAACAGCTGACTGAAGAATCGCCAACAGCTGACTGAGGAATCGCCAACAGCTGACTGAAGAATCCCCAACAGCTGACTGAAGAATCGCCAACAGCTGACTGAAGAATCGCCAACAGCTGACTGAAGAATCCTCAAACTGAAAAATCCCCAACAGCTGACTGAAGAACCAGAGCAATGGCAGCAATAAAATGTACAGTTCAAGTTGATCTTACAGATTCAAAGCAGAACAGATATATTTTTCAAATCAATGCGAAGCGAATTATTATTAGAAGGACTATGTAAGTGCGTGTAATCTTGTTTTTACATGTGTTTAGCGGCATACAGTATGTACTACAAGTAGGTAGGATTGAAAATATCCCAGAAATTGAACTGAATAAGAACAATGCACAGGTACATGTACATTGGAAACCTGAAGCTACTTCGATTGGGCGTCTTTGGCTGCATTTTATTGCTTTCCTCAGCGACAGCAATGTACATGACTAATGTACATGTAAATTATTATAACTGCCATAGACAACTGAAGTAGAAGGACGCTACAGTCGATTTTAGTATGCTCTAGAGAATGCATAGCGCTGAATGAGACTTGACCATAGACATTCGATCGAGAAAATTCGATTTCTCGAGAATTTAGCATGTCGTGCGCATTTATATGCCCAAAACGAAAGTAGACTAAGCGCATTTTGCAAGAAAAGTTTGCAAATGGCTGATCCAATGTTTCTATAGCGTCAGTGATAGAATGTGATTTGAAAATATTTTAATGTCACAAAATCCTGCTAAAGTTCAGCAAGTTTTCCTGGCTGAAAATATTATCATATGGACATGAAACTTTTGTAAGTATAATAAGTATATTCGTAATAATATTCATAGTTTAAATCTTGCGAGCAGCTCAGATTAAACCAGATTCGCGTCTCTTGCCATGCTGTAGAAGCTGGACTTTGGCTTCTGGAGCAGCGCCTTCGGACTATCGAACTCCTTGATGAGGCCGCGGTCAAGTACAATGACACTGCAGTGATTGTAAATACGAAATGAATGGAAGTGACAATTTTGCTTGAAGATACATGCGTATGTTCTAAAGTTATTTGTTACGCGCATGGTTAATGGTTGCCTAATAATACTCCGCGTACTGCTTGCTATGCTGTTTCTAACTGGTTGCTATGCTGTTTCTAACTGGTTGCTAAGCTGTTTCTAGTTGGTTGCTATGCTGTTTCTAGCTGGTTGCTATGCCGTTTCTAGCTGGTTGCTATGCTGTTTCTAGCTGATTGCTATGCTGTTTCTAGCTAGTTGCTATGCCGTTTCTAGCTGGTTGCTAAGCTATTTCTAACTGGTTGCGATGCTGTTTCTAGCTGGTTACTATGCTGTTTTATTTTTGTGATGGTTGCTGCGCAGTTGCTATGCAATCTGCTGCAAGTCTTACCGGTCGCTATCCAGAATGGTGTTAAGCCTATGCGCAATAGTAATCACGGTGGCATCTTTGAACTCCTTGCGAATCGTCTGTTGAATGAGCGCATCAGTTTCCAGATCCACCGCCGCTGTGGCCTCGTCCAGCACGAGGATCTTGGACTTGCGCAGCAGGGTTCTGGCCAGGCAGACCAGCTGGCGCTGGCCGACGCTGAGGTTCGAGCCCTCCTCGCCGCACTGGTAGGCCAAGCCTTCCGGCAGGGCTGAGGCGAACGACTTCAAATGGGCCAGCTCCAGCGCCGACCACAGCTCGGCGTCCGTCTTCTCGTCGAACGGGTCCAGGTTCATCCGCAGGGTGCCGGAGAAGATTACGGGGTCCTGTTGGATTAAAATTAATGCAATCACTGTGATGCAGCGAAGCTTTCCAGACAGGTTTACTCTATAGTACTCTATAGTTGGTGAATACCCTATAGTTCGTGAATACTCTATAGTGGTGAATACTCTATAGTTGGTGAACACTCTATAGTTGGTGAATACTCTATAGTTGGTGAACACTCTATAGTTGGTGAATACTCTATAGTTGGTGAATACTCTATAGTTGGTGAACACTCCATAGTTGGTGAATACTCTATAGTTGGTGAATACTCTAAAGTTGGTGAATACTCTATAGTTGGTGAATACTCTATTGTTGGTGAATACTCTATAGTTGGTGAACACTCTATAGTTGGTGAATACTCTATAGTTGGTGAATACTCTATAGTTGGTGAACACTCTATAGTTTGTGAATACTCTATAGTTGGTGAATACTCTAAAGTTGGTGAATACTCTATAGTTGGTGAATACTCTATTGTTGGTGAATACTCTATAGTTGGTGAATACTCTATAGTTGGTGAATACTCTATAGTTGGTGAATACTCTATAGTTGGTGAATACTCTATAGTTTGTGAATACTCTATAGTTGGTGAATACTCTATAGTTGGTGAATACTCTATAGTTGGTGAATACTCTATAGTTGGTGAATACTCTATAGTTGGTGAACACTCTATAGTAAGGACACCCGATCGGGTCACCTGCGGCAGGATAGTGAGCCTGGAGCGCAGCTGGTGCAGGCCCAGCCCGCTGATGTCCTCTCCATCGATCGTGACTCGGCCGCGAGCTGCCTCAATGATGCGGAACAGAGCCAGGGTGAGGCTGGACTTGCCAGCCCCGGTACGGCCAACGATGCCGACCTTCTCGCCAGACCGGATGTCGCAGGTGATGCCGCGCAGCACAAGGTCGAGGCCGTCCCGGTAGCGCACGGCGTAGTCGTTGAAGGTCACGGCGCCGGCTGGTGGCCAGGACGGCGGCGGCCGAGTCTGCGGGATGTCCCACTCGGCCTCGGTTTGCACCTTGGCGTACTCTTCCAGGCGTTCCACTGACACAATGTTGGTCTCCAGGTCTGAGGACATGCGCACCATCCAGTTGAGAGCGGCCGTCACCTGTGAAGGGAAAATTAGCAATATTCTCTACTGTCACTTCAGTAGCAGGGAAGCACGTGTAAGCTATTTCATGATAAACAACTCATGTCAATACAGACAGACAGACAGACAGACAGACAGACAGACAGACAGACAAACGACAGACAGACAGACAGACAAACGACAGACAGACAGACAGACAGACAGACAGACAGACAGACAGACAGACAGACAGACAGACAGACAGACAGACAGACAGACAGACACACAGGCAGACAGACAGACACACAGACAGACACACAGGCAGACAGACAGACACACAGACAGACAGACAGACAGACAGACATCACACCAACACAGGTCTCACCTGCAGCGCGTAGGACACGGACAGGCCCACTGTGCCGCCGTTGACGCTGCCCCGGCCAATCACGGCGAACAGCGTGGCCGCCAGCACCGACAGCGCGCCGCAGAAGTCCAGATGGAAGCCCAGCCAGCGATTGGCCGCGATGCCGGCAAAGTAGAAGATCTGGTTGTAGTCCACGCGCCGCTGCGACTCGTTCACGAATTCGTCCGACGCGCCGTAGGCTCGAATCGTCTGCGTCCCGGTCACCGTCTCGCTGAAGTGCGTGTAGATCGGCGACCTGGTGGTGGACTCGATTCGCTTCAGCTGCCTCGACGTGCTGATGAAGAAGCGCTGGACGAACACGTATAGCACGCCGAGCGGCACGATGACGCTCATGAAGGCCGGAGTTGAGAATGAGATCACCACAATGGTTGACATCACATTGAAGAACGTGCTGATCCAACTGCGGAACATCTGCGGCAGCAGGTTGTCGATGGTCTCGATGTCGCGGCTGAACCGATTGACAATCCGGCCGACTGGCGTCGTGTCGAAAAAGCTCATAGGGGCGCGCAGGATGTTGCTGAGCATCTTGGCGTGCAGCTTCCTAGAGGAGATGACGAAGGCCACTGCGGCCAGGAGGGCGTAGATCAGCACGAAGACGGCCTGGGCGGCACCGATGGCGCCGTAGCCGCCCAGGTAGAGATTCTGCAGCGCGGCGTACTCGGACGTGTTGCTGGGAATGCTGGCGTTGTTCAGGTAGGGGTCCTCCGTCCAGATCGACAGCCACACGTTGGCGAACACGGAGGCTGTCTGGTACAGGATGAAGAACAGGAAGAAGGACACCGTCATGCGCAGGTTCATCGCTTTGAAGTAGGCCAGGAACACCTGGTACTTGACGTTGCCAGTCGCCGAGCGCTCCTCCTGGATGAGTTTCTCGCGCTCCTTACGCTTGGCCTCCTCCTTGATTTGCTCGACGTCCTGCTGCCGGGAGGACATCCGCCGGCTAAGGCGGCGACCGCCCCGACGGCTGGAGCTGCGGGCGGTGTTGGTGGGGCTGTTTCGCCGGCTGATGGCGTCCTCGTCTTCGGAGGTGAGCCGCTCGACTCGGCTGAGCACTTCCTCTTTCAGGCGGGCCACTTCCGGCTCCTCGTGCTCGCCGATCTCGCCCGTCTCTTCGTCCGCTTCGTTCTCTTCGGCTTCCTGGCGGAGTGCGGGTCAGAGTGACTCAGGAGTGCGGGTCAGAGTGACTCAGGAGTGCGGGTCAGAGTGACTCAGGAGTGCGGGTCAGAGTGACTCAGGAGTGCGGGTCAGAGTGACTCAGGAGTGCGGGTCAGAGTGACTCAGAAATGCGGGTCAGAGTGACTCAGGAGTGCGGGTCAGAGTGACTCAGAAATGCGGGTCAGAGTGACTCAGGAGTGCGGGTCAGAGTGACTCAGAAATGCGGGTCAGAGTGACTCAGGAGTACGGGTCATAGTGACTCAGGAGTGCGGGTCAGAGTGACTCAGCAGTGAATTTGCAGACAGCGCCTCAGTTTGCCAGCCCACCTGAGTAATGTACTGCTTGAGAAACTGGGCGAAAGGCCCATTTCGCGACATCAGCTGCTCGTAGGTGCCGTGCTCCGACACGGTGCCCTGGCTGAGCACCAGGATGTTGTCGACAAACGGCAGCCACTGGATGGCGTTGGTGACGAACAGGCGGGTCTTGCCGGCCAGCACGCCGTTGGGCCCGATCACCTGGTCGAAGATGTGCTTGCCGACGTGGCTGTCCACTGCCGACAGAGGGTCGTCCAGGATGTAGATGTCGGCGTCCTGGTAGACGGCCCTGGCTAGGGACACCCGCTGCTTCTGACCGCCCGACAGGTTGATGCCCTGCGAGGGGGAGGGGGGGTTCGAATATCAGTTTAGACCGAATGCTTCGCCTGAAAACCTCAGGTAAATTGCTAAGTGTACACCTGACAAAGCAGGAAAATGTACATGTACAGTTGGCACCCCAGATTAGCTAATTAGCTACACCTGACAGCCCCAGATTAGCTAATTAGCTACACATGACACCCTAGATTAGCTAATTAGCTACACCTTAAAGCCCCAGATTAGCTAATTAGCTACACCTGACACCCTAGATTAGCTAATTAACTACACCTGACAGCCCCAGATTAGCTAATTAGCTACACATGACACCCTAGATTAGCTAATTAGCTACACCTTAAAGCCCCAGATTAGCTAATTAGCTACACCTGACACCCTAGATTAGCTAATTAACTACACATGACACCCTAGATTAGCTAATTAGCTACACCTGACAGCCCCAGATTCGCTAATTAGCTACACCTGACAGCCCCAGATTCGCTAATTAGCTACACCTGACAGCCCCAGATTAGCCAACCTTCTCTCCAATCTCGGTCATGTCGCCGCCTGGCAAGATCTCCAAGTCGGGCCGCAGTGCGCAGCAGTCCAGCACCTTGGCGTAGCGATGGTCGTCCCAGCTGCCGGTAAACTGGATGTTGTCCCTCAGGGTGGCGTTCTGAATCCACGCCTGCTGGGACACCAGCGCCACCCTGCCCCGAATTGTGACGCTGCCTCGCGGCTTCAGCATGTCGCCCAGCACGCCGGCAACCAACGACGACTTCCCGGCGCCGACGCTGCCAACCACTGCGGTGAGGCCGCCGTCGGGCAGGCTGAAGCTGATGTCGCGCAGGGTTGGCGGCAGGCCCTTCTCCCAGCAGAAGTCGGCGCCCGACACTTCGATTCGGCTGGCGCCGGGCCGGTGCGGCTCCCGGAGCACCAGGTTGGGGTCGATCTCCTCGCCGGATAGGAACTTCGAGATGCGGTTCACCGACACCATGGCCTGCGGGTTGGATGAGATGTGAGTGAGCACTCGCAGCAGGATTAACATCGTCCCACATACCGCGCTGACGGCAATTGTGCCCATTCTGCTGATTCCAAAGCACACCTGAGTACGCAGGCACTCATGCCCACGCTCTCACAGGGTGTACAGCGGCCATGAATTTCTATTCCTCAGGAATGTACACTCGCTGTGTCTTGGGGGCTGGCCGTCATGGCTGTGAATCGCACAACAACCCAATATAAGCCCCCAAATGAATGTCTTTGCGCATGGAATCGAACCCCGGTCTCTTATCTTTCCCTTTCTCTATTTATGAGTTCTCTTCTCCCTCTCACCTGTCTTCTCTAGCTCTTCTCTCATCTCTTCACTCTCTCATCTCTTCACTCTCTCATCTCTTCACTCTCTCATCTCTTCACTCTCTCATCTCTTCACTCTCTCATCTCTTCACTCTCTCATCTCTTCACTCTCTCATCTCTTCACTCTCTCATCTCTTCACTCTCTCATATCTTCACTCCTTTCACTCTCTTCTCTCTCTGATCTCTGATCTCTTCTCTCTCATATCTCTCATATCTCATCTCTCATCTCTCATCTCTCTTCTCTCATCTCTTCTCTCTCTCATCTCTCCTCTCTATACCCAAATGATTAATATTCAACATGGGATGCATATCAGAACTCCAAAGCACAGAGCCGGGGATGCAGCGCTGCCTCACCGTAACCAGATAGGCAATGATCATCGGCAGGAGGCTGAGCGGCACCCGCAGGATGTTGAACAGTGACAGCGCCGTGAATGCTTTGCCAGCAGTGAGCACATTCTCGCTAGAGGACAGAATGTAAGCGGCAAAGGTGGCTAAGGTGACCAGGAACGGTGCGCAGGTCCAGGTGAAGGTGCCGATGGCGCTGAGGTAAGCCGTCTTCTTCAAGGTGATCAACTCGCGCTCGCGAATCTGCTCCACTTGCCGCTGGAAGGACAGCTCCCAGGCGTAGAGCTTCAGCACCTTGATGCCGCTGAACACTTCGTTGAGTAGTTTGATCCTGTCGTCTTTGTTCTTCATCTGGGCCACCTGCAGTTTGCGTTGGGCGGAGGCCAGGGCGCCATTGACTGGAATGAGGAGAACCATGACGGCCAGGCCGGCCAGGACGGAGGCTCCGAGCTCCTGTGGTAGGGTGATAGTTTATTTCCTTGTTTTTTATCTGAAATTTACTTCTATTTCTACTGTCAGTAGGCTAAATTGCACCACAGTGTATATCTGACATATATCAATCTACTTGCATTTTTCAGTTCCCCTCTCCCTCTCGTCTTTTTCGTCTTTTGTGAAGTTTATCATCTCTCATCTCCAGTCTCAACCTCTCATCTCTAGTCTCACGTCTATTCTCCTCTCTCCTGTCTACTCTCTCCTCTCTCCTGTCTACCCTCTCCTCTCTCCTGTCTACCCTCTCCTCTCTCCTGTCTACCCTCTCCTCTCTTCTGTCTACCCTCTCCTCTCTCCTGTCTACCCTCTCCTCTCTCCTTTCTACTCTCTCCTCTCCCCTGTCTACTCTCTCCTCTCCCCTGTCTACTCCATCCTCTCCCCTGTCTACTCTCCTCTCCCCTGTCTACTCTCCTCTCTTCTGTCTACTCTCCTCTCTCTCACTACTGTTATCCAGCTGTTCCCGTTTTTCTACTCAAGCTCACCTGCCACAGCAGCACAATAGCAATGGTGATCTGCAGCGGCGCCGAGAACACCATCCACAGGTAGCCAGCCACATCCTGCAGCCTCTGAGCATCAACAGACATCAGGTTGACAACTTCGCCAACTGTAGTGTCTTTTTTGCCAGCCGCATTCAGCAGCAGGGCTTTCCTATAGATGGCCGCAATGACCACAGCCTTGATCTGCATGGCGCTGGTCATGCCAATGTGGAACATCTGGTGAAAGAAGAATGACGAAACTATTGAACTGCCGAAGAAGGCGGCTGCGTAGATGTAGCCTTTCCAGACCGGGATGGAGGTGTCTTCAACGTATTCGATCACGAACTTCAGCAGCGACGGATTGATGAATTGGACAAAATCGTACACAATTTTGCAGCTCCAGGACAGTAAGAATCTGGCGCCGAAAATCTTCACGATGGCGGTGAACAGGGATGGCGTCGGGCCGGTGGCGCCGCCTGAAGGGGTTGCGGGAGGCTGGTGTTAAATCCGGGATGAGGGCGATTGTCCTGTACTTTTGTGCGGCTTTTATGGACCAATTCTTAGTACTTTAATTGTGACAATTCTCAGTGGTTTATTGTGACAAATCTCAGTGGTTTATTGTGACAATTCTCAGTGGTTTATTGTGACAATTCTCAGTGGTTTATTGTGACAATTCTCAGTGGTTTATTGTGACAAAATTCTCAACAATAATATCGCTAATCCTATAAGCAAGCAACAATAACTTAGTTACCTGGGCCACCACGACCTGGTGGTTTTTTTCCACCTGGACCCGGAGGTCCCCCACCGCCGCCGCCCAGCAGGGGTGCCCGCTCCTCCTCCGAGACCTTGTAGCTCACGGGGACTGGGACTTTGAGCGCATTTTTCCTGCTCTGACTGCAAAAGATGAAGATTTTTTGTGGTCTTTCGTTAGCGGATGACAATTGAGAGAAGGATTAAATGGGAAATTATGAAAGATAAGAGAGAACAATGTGAGATTGAGTGTAAAGTAAATGCTTTGTAATTACCATTTCACTATAACTGTAGGGCAGAGTGATTAAGAGACAGGTGTTGAGAGGTAGAATAAGAAAGAAGATGGAAGATGGAAGAGTAGATTATAGGGTGAGGGAATTGAAGAGGGATTTCAGAGAGTAAGGATCTGAGAAGGGAGATAGGAAGGTTAGAACTTAGAGGTTGAGAGTGAGAATGGAGAGGGTGAGAAGGGAGAGGGTGAGAAGGGAGAGGGTGAGAAGGGAGAGGGTGAGAAGGGAGAGGGTGAGATGGAAGAGGGTGAGAAGGGAGAGGGTGAGAAGGGAGATGGTGAGAAGGGAGAGGGTGAGAAGGGAGAGGGTGAGAAGGGAGAGGGTGAGAAGGGAGAGGGTGAGAAGGGAGAGGGTGAGAAGGGAGATGGTGAGAAGGGAGAGGGTGAGAAGGGAGAGGGTGAGAAGGGAGCGGGTGAGAAGGGAGAGGGTGAGAAGGGAGAGGGTGAGAAGGGAGAGGAGAGGAGAGAGGGGATGAGGGGGAAGAGAGGAGAGTTGAGCAGAGTCAGATCAGCGGCTCACCGGATGCGGAAGTCGGCCCAGACTTTGGCCCAGACGCGCAGGAACTTCGGCACCAGTTTGGTGCAGACGTCGCGGGGATTCAAAGCGAACAGGTCGGACTCGGTGAGGCTCTTGCGATAGCCGGTGAACAGCAGGGGCGTCATCCACCAGTAGGCGATGCGGGCCAGGAATGAGGACCGGGTCTCCGGGCAGGGCCGCTGTGGCATTGGGGGTTACAGAATTGGATTGTTTGGTAGATGTGCTAGACTGTGTGCTAGACTGTGTGCTAGACTGTGTGCTAGACTGTGTGCTAGACTGTGTGCTAGACTGTGTGCTAGACTGTGTGCTAGGCTGTGTGCTAGACTGTGTGCTAGACTGTGTTAGACTGTGTGCTAGACTGTGTGCTAGACTGTGTGCTAGACTGTGTGCTAGACTGTGTGTTAGACTGTGTGCTAGACTGTGTGCTAGACTGTGTGCTAGACTGTGTGCTAGACTGTGTGCTAGACTGTGTGCTAGACTGTGTGCTAGACTGTGTGCTAGACTGTGTGCTAGACTGTGTGCTAGGCTGTGTGCTAGGCTGTGTGCTAGACTGTGTGCTAGACTGTGTGCTAGACTGTGTGCTAGACTGTGTGCTAGACTGTGTGCTAGACTGTGTGCTAGACTGTGTGCTAGACTGTGTGCTAGACTGTGTGTTAGACTGTGGCTTCCTATGTGTTAGCCTGTGGCTCCCTATGTGTTAGACTGTGGCTACCTATGTGTTCGACTATGGCTTCCTATGTGTTAGCCTGTGGCTCCCTGTGTCAGGCTCTGGCTCCCTATGTGTTAGCCTGTGGCTCCCTATGTGTGAGACGCTTACTCGTCCGTCAACCAGATCCTCTGGCCCGTTGTCGGCAACGCAGTTTAGCACCAGTGAGACGAGAATGCCCGCAAAGTGGCAGTAGAAAGTCGCTTTGAAAAACGGGTCCTGAACGCAGAAGAAAGGCTAATTAAGTTATTAATAATTTCATTTGGATTTGAACAGAATTAAATGCTGCAAATTGAGGCCTACTCACCGTTTCAGTGTAGTACACAATCTTAGAATAAAATGGTTCGATACCGCAGAGGAGGCTGAACAGCCAGAAAAAGAATAGCACGCCGGACGCTACGACGCCTTTTTTGTATTCTACTTGCAGTAGGATTAGTGTGAACAGCTGGAATAATTTATAATGGCGTTCAGTGATAAAGATTTTGGGTCTTTGTGCAGTGGGGTAAAGTGGGTGCTGGGGCAGGGAGTGAGTTGGGTGCTGGGGCAGGGAGTGAGGTGGGTGCTGGGGCAGGGAGTGCGGTGGGTGCTGGGGCAGGGAGTGAGGTGGGTGCTGGGGCAGGGAGTGAGGTGGGTGCTGGGGCAGGGAGTTAGGTGGGTGCTGGGGCAGGGAGTGCGGTGGGTGCTGGGGCAGGGAGTGCGGTGGGTGCTGGGGCAGGGAGTGAGGTGGCTGCTGGGGCAGGGAGTGAGGTGAGTGCTGAAGTAGACGAGCCGAACACTCACATATGCGACGCACTGCAACGCAGCGGACAGTGTCGTGGCCTGTGGCTGACCGCCGCTGGCGGATTTGATGAGATCGGCCAGGGCGATCACCGCTAGGTAGACACTAGCAAGCTGCGGGTGGTGGGTCCAGATATAAAGTAAAAAAATGAGAATTCGACTGATTCAACATTTAGATAGATAGATAAAATGATATAGATAGGCAGGTCGATAAGTAGGTAGATAGTAGAGTAAATAGAGAAGCAGATAGACAGGTAGATAGACGGGTGGATAGACAGGAAGACAGACAGGTAGATAGATAGGTAGATAGACAGGTAGACAGACAGGTAGACAGACAGACAGACAGACAGGTAGATAGATAGGTAGATAGATAGATAATTAGATAGACAGGTAGATAGACAAGTAGATAGACAGGTAGACAGACAGGTAGACAGACAGGTAGTCAACCTGTTTGAGCAGCCGCAGCCTCCCCCTTGGAGGCGAGTCCTTCTCCAGCCTCCTCAGGTACAAGCAGTAGGGAATGGCAGACAACAGCAGCCAGCCGATGGGGATCCATTTGAGCACGGTCTCCTCGAAGCAGACGGTGAAGAATGGCCCGACGGGGTCATACCAGGTCAAGGTGAGGTTCTAGAATGAATTCCAATTAATTTCGGATCAAGTTTAATCCTAATACAGTGAATGTCAATTGACAAAACTGTTAATCTTTACCCAGAACTCTGAGCCGCAAAAACTTTCGAATCCGGACAGCTCGGCCTCGGACATTGTCTCGCCGATCTGCTGAGGTTAGCTGTCAGATCGCGGTATCTCAGATCCACTGAACAAAACTTAAGTCGGCTCTTGAGAGCTACTAGTTGGCAGAAAAAACTGACCAGAGCGCAGAGGACTTATGCTTGCACCTGCAGCTTAGCTAAATAGCATTGCAGAATCAATCTATGCTGAACACAGAATGACGAGCTGTGCCGCCAGCCGCACGCACACAAGGGGCCAAGCAGGTAATCTTATCTTCTATCTATTAAGAATATTCACCTTAAAGCTGGATTTGGGAGAGTTCGTTATAAAGGGTTTTAGCAGGCCTTTTGCTAATGTAGTTTGGACTCTCTGTGTTCACTCTCTCACTCTCTGACGTTTCATGAAAATCTGTGCATATTTCTGTGCGGCAGAAATACGTTGCTGCAACGCAAGTTGAAAGGTGCAATCTTCCTTTTGTCCTCCCCCCCGTGTCATTTTAGACTTTCAGAGCGTTTCCACTATTTTACAGATGTTAAATAAAATGTTAAATAATCATAAATCTAGGATTAGTCACTGATTATCATTTATTTATCATATTTTTATTCTATAAATAATTGTGTTAGTTATGCATTAGTGTCAGTCTCCTTTGAATTAGTGTCAGTCTCCTTTGAATTAGTGTCAGTTTCCATTGAATTAGTGTCGGTTTTCTTTTAATAAATGTCAGTCTCCTTTGAATTATTGTCAGATTTCTTCGAATTAGTGTCCGTTTTCTTTGAATTAGTGTCAGATTTCTTTGAATTAGTGTCAGTCTCCTTTGAATTAGTGTGTCAGTCTCCTTTGAATTAGTGACAGATTTCTTTGAATTAGTGTCAGTCTCCTTTGACTTAGTGTCAGTTTTCTTTGAATTAGTGTCAGTCTCCTTTAAATTAGTGTCAGTTTTCTTTGAAATAGTGTCAGTTTCCTTTGAATTAGTGTCAGATTTCTTCAAATTAGTATCCGTTTTCTTTGAATTAGTGTCAGTTTTCTTTGAAATAGTGTCAGTTTCCTTTGAATTAGTGTCAGATTTCTTCGAATTAGTATCCGTTTTCTTTGAATTAGTGTCAGTTTTATTTGAATTAGTGTCAGTTTTCTTTGAATTAGTGTCAGTTTTCTTTGAATTAGTGTCAGTTTTCTTTTAATAAAAGCCAGTCTCCTTTGAATTACTGTCAGATTTCTTCGAATTAGTGTCCGTTTTCTTTGAATTAGTGTCAGTTTTATTTGAATTAGTGTCAGTTTTCTTTGAATTAGTGTCAGATTTCTTTGAATTAGTGTCAGTCTCCTTTGAATTAGTGTCAGTTTTCTTTGAAATAGTGTCAGTTTCCTTTGAATTAGTATCCGTTTTCTTCGAATTAGTATCCGTTTTCTTCGAATTAGTATCCGTTTTCTTTGAATTAGTGTCCGTTTTCTTTGAATTAGTGTCAGATTTCTTTGAGTTAGTGTCAGATTTCTTTGAATTTGTGTCAGATTTCTTTGAATTAGTGTCAGATTTCTTCGAATTAGTGTCAGTTTTCTTTGAATTAGTGTCAGTTTCCTTTGAATTAGTGTCAGTTTCCTTTGAATTAGTGTCAATCTCCTTTGAATTAGTGTCAATCTCCTTTGAATTAGTGTCAGTCTCCTTTGAATTAGTGTCAGTCTCCTTTGAATTAGTGTCAGTCTCCTTTGAATTAGTGTCAGTTCTCTTTTGAATTAGTGTCAGTCTCCTTTGAATTAGTGTTAGTCTCCTTTGAATTAGTGTTAGTCTCCTTTGAATTAGTGTCAGTCTCCTTTGAATTAGTGTCAGTTCTCTTTTGAATTAGTGTCAGTTTCCTTTGAATTAGTGTCAGAATTCTTTGAATTAGTGTCAGTTTCCTTTGAATTAGTGTCAGAATTCTTTGAATTAGTGTCAGTTTTCTTTGAATTAGTGTCAGTTTTCTTTGAATTAGTGTCAGTTTCTGTTTCAGCCTCTGTCAGTTTTAGTGTCAGCCTCTTTTAGTGTCATTGATTCTTAAATCGTTAGTGCCAGTAAGCAACTTCAAACTATAAAAAATAAATTTGCATAAATATCTGATAGCTTAGAATATTCTGGTGCTAAACAAGTACAAACTTCAGTTTCGCTAAAGGTTAGAAGATTCAGATTAATTTTTGATAGAAAAATAATTGAAGCAATGGTGGGTGGCACAAGGGACCGCCAGACACTACAGTTAAAATTTCATTTAGATAAGAGACGAAGCCCCATGTACTGTAAGAGAAGTTCTTACAAAGAAAAAGGTAAAATTTAAGATTCTGTATGAAAAGCTTACTGCAGTAGTATTGATAGAAAATGCAAGCGAAATCAAAGCATGAAACTTAAAGAAGCCTCGAATCGGTCTTTAAAATGGTAAATTGTTATTGTAAATTGAAGGTTGTGCATCAGATGTACAATGCAGTCTGAAGGTGTGCATCAGATGTACAATGCAGTCTGAAGGTGTGCATCAGATGTACAATGCAGTCTGAAGGTGTGCATCAGATGTACAATGCAGTCTGAAGGTTGTGAATCAGATGTACAATGCAGTCTGAAGGTGTGCATCAGATGTACAATGCAGTCTGAAGGTTGTGAATCAGATGTACAATGCAGTCTGAAGGTGTGCATCAGATGTACAATGCAGTCTGAAGGTGTGCATCAGATGTACAATGCAGTCTGAAGGTGTGCATCAGATGTACAATGCAGTCTGAAGGTGTGCATCAGATGTACAATGCAGTCTGAAGGTGTGCATCAGATGTTTATCATTTAATAATGCTATTAGAAAGAAAACTACACAAGGAAACAAGACTGTATAAACTTTTCCTCCAAAACGCACAAAAGCCAGAAATTTAAGCTTTAGAGCATTTTGCATCAACAAATCGTATATATTTTACTAATGTTAAACAGCTATAAATGCTCCATAGATAAGTTTTAAGCTAGTATATTTGCAAGTGTGAGCAGAGAAAGACTCGGGAAGCATAATTAGATTTTTATAAAAACTTGAACAGAACTAATTTTAATGCACCTAATTCACTTATATTACTAACAGTAGCTTACAGTAGAAATGCGCATGGCCCTTCTCTCATCGAATCTATCCAGTTCAGCTACAGGTTAATTGGCTATATAGATAGTTTTCTACGATACATATCGGTAGCTACTTTATATTGACACCCGATTCAGCATTTGACAAGTAAAGCTTTCTATGCAAATTCTAGCTTTATTATATTACTAATAGTAGATTATGACATCAAAAGTTCTTTTTAAAAGCCGCCATTCACTTCCAATACGGCAATTTGAAAAAAGGATTCTACAAAACATATCGGTAGCAAGTCTATATTAACACCATATAAAGCGCTTACAATCAAGTAAAGCTTTGTATGCATATTATTTATTACTAAAAGTAGGTTATGGCTTCCAAAGTTCTTTTTAGAAGCAGCCATTCAATTCTTATATGGCAATTAAAAAAGGATTCTACAATACATATCGGTGGTTAGCCGCGGTAGTTGATACTATTTGAATGCTGCTAAAAGTGTTGTTAAAAAAGCAGAAATGCAGTAAGAAAAATTGGCCTATATTAATCTAAAAAGCTACTTAAAATAAGTATTCTACGATACATATCGGTAGCGAGTCTATCCGGTTATTAAATAATCTAACTACTCGACTGGCACTCGCTCCAATAGCCGTAGAATTTGGCCTCCTTAGCCGCCAGCTGGGCCGAGCCCAGCTCCGCCCTCTCCAGCGGGTCAGGCGGCAGCGGCCGCCGCCCAAACGGCTCGAGATCGGCGTAGCATCGATCGAACACCCGATTGACGGCCGTCTCCGCCTCGGCCTGTTCGATTCGACGCACCGTCAGCACGGAGTCGACGGCGCGCTGCCGGACCCAGTCGGCGTGACCGCCAGCCGGCTTCTGCCAGCTAGCCGGCTCAGCCAGGTTGTAGGCACGAATCTGATGCGATTTTATTTATTTTTTATATAAAATACTCATAAAAAACTTACTGCACTACTAAGTAGTAAAAATAGCAAAAAAAGACGCACATATAAGCTTAAAATTTTGGTCTATTGGATTAGAAAGAGGACGGAAAACTTCCGCGGAGAGAGAAGAAAACTACCGCGATTTAAAAAAACTCCTTGCTCACCTCTGTGCAGGCCAGCTGATCCAGGCTGCTATCAAAGTCCGCCACGGCTCGGCAAGCGTCGAAGGCGTGCACCAGCTCGTGGCGCAGGGTGACGCACGGATCTGGCGCCGCTAAACTGGCCGCATTGCTGCACAGCACAATCTGGCTGCTGGCCTGCAATGAAATAAACATAAAAACACGAAAAATCACTAGGCCGGTTTTCTTTGCTTTCTACTAATCAGTAGTAACATTAGGACATTATGCTTAACATTGCGCGGAGTGGACCAGTCTTGAAGATACCCCTCTGCTACGCTAACGTAAGATTAGCGAAAGGAAGAACCACCAGTTAAGGGAGAGAAAGATTCCACCAGAAAATACTCGATGTAAGAAAGATTCCCGAGGAGCGAATCGATGCCACAAAGATTCCACTGGAGAGAATCGATGCCAGAAAGATTCCCCAGAAAAGAATTGATAAAAGAAAAATTGTCTAGAAAAAAACGATGCAAGAAAGATTCCCTAGAAAAGAATCGATGCAAGAAAGATTCCCTACAAAATAATCGATACAAGAAAGATTCCCTAGAAAAGAATCGATACAAGAAAGATTCCCTAGAAAAGAATCGATACAAGAAAGATTCCCTAGAAAAGAATCGATGCAAGAAAGATTCCCTAGAAAAGAATCGATACAAGAAAAATTCCCTAAAAAAGAATCAATAAAAGAAAGATTCCTTAAAAAATAATCGATAAAAGAAGGATTCCGTAGAAAAGAATCGATACAAGAAAGATTCCCTACAAAATAATCGATACAAGAAAGATTCCCTACAAAATAATCGAAACAAGAAAGATTCCCTAAAAAAGACTCGATACAAGAAAGATTCCCTAGAAAAGAATTGATAAAAGATTCTCTAGAAAAGAATCGATACAAGAGAGACCCTATCCAGGAGAATCGAGGCAGAAAAAATTTCCCCAAAAGAAAATCGACGCAAGATTATCCACAAGTAGAATCGATGCAAGAAAGATTCCCCGGAAAAGAATCGATGCAAGAAAGATTCCCCTAAAAGAGAATCGATGCAAGAAAGGTGCATGGGAGATCCCTCCGAAGCAAGAATTCTCACCTGATCGAACCCGCCCCTCAGTTTAGCATCATCGCACGGCTCGCAAGCCAGATGACGCCCAAAGGTCAGCGGGCACTGACGGGAGCGCATGGCCCCAAACAATATTCGACAGAGTGGGTCAGTCAGCAGGCAAGCTTTGGCCGTGTTGAAGCAGCTTCGTCGCTTGTAGCGCTGCCACAATTCCATGAGTAACAGAATGGTTAGTTGCACTCTGGTGTGCAAGTGTGCTAATGCATGCTGTAAATTTATGTATTGTTACATATTTATCATCACCATAAATTATAATCACCACTATGTCAGAGTTTACTAAGCACAAACAATCCTTCATTTAAATTTGTAGACATGAAATGTAAAGATTCTAAGTCATTTTTTATCTTGTAAATAAATTAGAAAGTACAATATTATAATACATTGCTTTGGTGGCTCTCTATACAATAGAACAGATACCAAAATAGTTCTACAAAATATGCATCCAACTCTTGCACCATGACCCATGTTTGATTCAATGTATGGCCACATTCATTTGAGGCTTTTGCATGAAAATTTATGTAATTCATACATATAAAGGCCAACCCCCAATGCACAGTGTATATGCCTAACAATTAGAAAGTCTACTAGGCCACTATATACCCTGTGTAAGCATGTATATGAGTACATGCCTGAGTACATTATTGGCAGGCTGGTATATGCTCAGAAGTCAACAGAATAGATAGAATTTCCTCAGTGCTAGCTGTGGGACAGTGCAGATTAATAGCAAAAAGTTTTTTTTAAAGTCAACATTTAAAATTACTATCTAGATTAAGTAATAACCATATGATATAGATAAGAGGCTACAAATACATTAATTAAAAATTAGCAAGTGTTCTTAATATATTAATTCTAAAGTTCTTAAGAGCAACTTCTAGTGATTCTTGTCATTGACCTTAGCTAGCTTAAACTTAAAATTCATATTAAATGATTTTTTCCAATGACTAAAAAATAGCCATTTTTCTTTTATGTATAGTGATTATAAAAATAATAGCTTCCCTATATATATTTGTTAAAATGAGCAAGTCTTTGGCCAATAGATTTTTTGGCAAGATAAAATCACCAAGCCCTATTGGAATAATTTGACAAAACACAGACGACCGTCTGTTGCATTTACGGATTCTCCTGGTGTCGCATCGCGCGACAGTGGTGTCAAGTGGTGTGTTGCATCATGCAACACTGTGGAAACCTGGTGTCGTCATGTGTCGCATCACGCAATGCGACAGTGTGGCAACTTGGCAGCTGGCGTTGTCATGTGTCGCGTTGCGGCTTGGATCTGAAGCCAAAACCTCGCAAACTGTGTTTCATTGTAATATGTTCACGGTTGTTTCTCGGTATTTAAATGTTTCAAACATGTTTGATAATAACTAGTTCTTGAATTGTTCTTTTTTATTTTGACAGTAAAGTAACTAATACTTTAAATATAATTTTTATAAATATTACTTGTTTGTTACAATGTGTGCACTGTTATTCTAAGTGTTGTACCTTTGTTGTTTTACTCTTTATTGTTTTTAAATTTCATTTCTTTTTCCGCGAAATTGAAAGGAATTGTGGTAGGCCAGTCTACCACTGGGGTGAACGACGGCAGGCTTCCAGTGCAGACAATGGCAGGACGACCAGCTCAACTCCATCGGGTGACGGATTGATGTCATATTTTTCAATTTTTGCTCTCCTGATTGTTCCCCTGGTTGTCCCCACCTTTGCTCCCTCATCTGTTCCTTTTGCTGTTCCTTCCCTTGGCCCCTATTGTTTTAGTGTTTCCAGTGGCCCGGTTTTCTTGTTTTCCATCATTGTCCCTTCCCTTGTCCCATCCTTTGTCTCATCTCTTGGGTCCTCCACGCCAATTTTTTATATATTTACATTGTCATTGGAGTCATTTTCTCCTCCTCCTCCTCCTCCTAGCTCGCTTGCTCCTCTCCCTTTCATTGTCCGTGTTTAGGTTCGTGTTTTAGTTTGTTTGTTTCTCTGTGGTTTGCTGTTTGCGTTCATTTTGTTTAGTTCCTAGTTTTACTTTAGTTCTCTCAGCTTGCACTCAGCACGACTGAATCTATCTTGCGTAGTTCTAATATTTAACGACAGTAATAATAATAACAAATATTAAAAAGTTCTTCAATAACAATAGTATTTATTCAGTTGTTCCGAATTGAAGCCGATAGTCTTTATTAAGTCATTTGCCCGCGGGGCATAAAATAACCAATCAGTCTCATCTCAAAGAAGCTCTGAGACCCTTAACATTCTGTAATATGAAATTACGGTGGTGGCAGCGCTACTTTACTACTGATAGTAACAAACCGAGCATATCGACAGTTCACGAATTCTACGGTGTCTGAGGACCCAATTTGAACAACTGTGCTGCAAAAGACTGCTCAACTATGATTACAACTACCCTCCCCCCGGAATTGAGGACCCCGGCAGACAGAGTAACCAAGGAGAAGAATCAGTGCATCAATATGAGAAATTTTCTGGCTTTACGAGTGTCAAGACAATGCAGGCGGCGATTCAAATGTGGAATCTGCCCCACCTCACTGGTGTCGACCAACAACGCAAACCGCCAATTCAAAATTATAAATCTTCTCCGCCCCCACCTCAGAATACTCTCGTCCCTCGCCCCATGGTCTCAGTGTCGGGAGCATACATGCGCAACTGCTGGCCGACCTGGCCGATCCGGCCACCGTAAATCGTGGCTGACCAGGGGTAAGTCGCAAAATTGAGTCAACCAAAAACAAAAAAACACAAGAACCAAGAAAGGCAAGAGGAAAGCAAAAGAAAGAGCAGTTCAGGGAAAATGGTGAAGCAAAAGAAAAACAATTCGCAAAAGAAGCAAACTAAGTCGCAAAAAGGATCAGGTAAGTCGCAAAAGGATTAGGTAAGTCGCAAAAGGATTAGGTAAGTCGCAAAAGGGTTAGGTAAGTCGCAAAAGGATCAGCTAAGTCGCAAAAGGATTAGGTAAGTCGCAAAAGGATTAGGTAAGTCGCAAAAGGGTTAGGTAAGTCGCAAAAGGATTAGGTAAGTCGCAAAAGGGTTAGGTAAGTCGCAAAAGGATCAGCTAAGTCGCAAAAGGATTAGGTAAGTCGCAAAAGGGTTAGGTAAGTCGCAAAAAGGATCAGCTAAGTCGCAAAAGGATTAGGTAAGTCGCAAAAGGATCAGCTAAGTCGCAAAAGGATTAGGTAAGTCGCAAAAGGGTTAGGTAAGTCGCAAAAGGATTAGGTAAGTCGCAAAAGGATCAGCTAAGTCGCAAAAGGGTTAGGTAAGTCGCAAAAAGGATTAGGTAAGTCGCAAAAAGGATTAGGTAAGTCGCAAAAGGATTATGTAAGTTGCAAAAAGGATTAGGTAAGTCGCAAAAAGGATTAGGTAAGTCGCAAAAAGAAGCAACTAAGTTGCAATAAGAGGGAAGTAAGTCACAATCAGAGGCAATCAGGGGGTAGTAGGTGCAAGTGTGGCAGGAGAGCAAAAACAGAATAGAAGCCTTCAACCACAGACAAGATCTTTGAAATCAGAAGCCCGCGTCAACAGTTTCCCATTGATTTCTTAAACTCTGGAGCAGGGGTTGGCAAACTCCGGCTCGCGAAGCCCCTCTATCTGGCCCTCGCCCCTCGGGTTCTTTGAAACTTCCTAACTACGAGTAGCAAGGTTGGTGTCTCTTCAACTCTCATCTCTCTCTTCTTCTCTACCTTGCCTCCCCTCTTCTCTCTCTCCCCCTTTTCCCTCTTCTCTCTCCTCTCATTTTTACTCTCCTCTCTTCTCCCCCTTTCTCTCTACCCTTTCTCCTCAATGCCCTCTTCTCTCCTCTTATCTTCAGCAAAAATATGTGCATATTTTCTTACTTCAAAGTAGAGGGAATAGAAGATTAGAGATAAGCAAACAGAGGGGAGGCGAGCGATGCGATGGGAGAAAAGATAGAAGAGGAGAGAAAAGCTGAGGGAGGAAAAAGAGATGAGAGAGAAGAGGAGATTAGAGGAAAGAGGAAAGAAAAGATGATGGATGAGATCAGAAGAGAGGAAAGAGGAAAGAGGAGAGAGTAGATGAGAGAAGAGAGGATAAAGAGGAGATGAGAGGAGAGTGAAGAGAGGAGAGTGAAGAGAGGAGAGATGAGAGAGTAGAAAAGAGAGGAGAGATAAGATGAGAGAGTAGAGTGGAGAGAGACGAGAGGGAAGATAAGATGAGAGAGTAGAGTGGAATGGAGAGACGAGAGGAGAGAGGAGAGGAAAGAGAAAAGGGATAAGGGATGAGAGAGAAAAGAAAAAGAGGATGAGACGATTGAGGAATGGAGAGAATTTGCAAAGGCCTCAAATCTTAGTTTAACATGCATTACTCCCATCTTTGCCTTTTTCCTAACTGTTAACAAGTTTTTGTTTGAGCATGACTTCAAATTTAGAATCTATGCAAAAATAGTTCCGGGAATTAGAATTCAGTGGCTTAAAAATCTGTGGGTTTTCACAGCTTGTATCTCTACTGGATTCGTATTCTGCATCTGATGAGCCATCTGAATCAGGGCTCTCATCTTCCATGCCAAATCGTCTAGCAAATCGTTCTTGAGCTATAGGTCACACTGTATTCACTTCACTTACTTCTGGACATTCATGAATCATGACTTTTGTAGTATGCTCACTACACTGTACTGACAATTTACTAATTGCTTCATGCTGCCACTAGATGACATACTGATTAGCTGTTATAAAAACGCGGAATCTGCACGCAGCACTAATTAGCTGGCGAGGCATTTAGCTTTAAAAATATGGTCATAGTTACTCCTGCCGTTTACCTAAAGTTTTTGCTTGGCTCTTTCATAGGTAAGTCGCATTTTTTATCGAAAACTAAGTCGCACGGCCAGCGTAATTTCAGAAGTTGCGCATGTATGGTCGGGAGTGAATGGCAGAACAGGAATTGTCAATTGCAACGTGGCTGCTGTGGTGTATTTTCCCCCTGGTCATTAGACATCGGTGTTGCGTTGCGTGTTGCCGCCTCCCAGTCAACAAAATTTGGAGTCACATTGTGCTTTTGAGGGCACAATTTTGGCACCTATGTCGTACATCCGCGGGTTTTTGAAATTTATTCCAATAGGGTCGCCAAGTGCACTAACCAAATGATACAATTTATTGTAAGTGAGCAACAATATCAACTACCCCAACCCTAGGGCTAAAATATCCACAGTGTATATTGACATTATACACATGCACAGAGTTAAAATGACAAACAAACTGAAGGAATAAAACAACCCTAACCTCTATGCATAAGACCCAATAATAATGTTATACTAATTTACAAGGGCTATTTGTTGCAATAATTATATATTCTACTTTTATATTTAAACTGCTAAATATAAAATCCAGCTTAAAGAACATCATTTAATGCTTTAGTTGAATAGTGAATAGCTTTTCTATGTCATTTAATTGCTGAGTTATGACTCATTAAGTGACAAGACCACATTCAGGATCATGTAATATATGCCCATAAATTTGGATGTGCATTGGCCTTGTATGCCAAAAGTTAGATATGCACAATTGGTGTGAATTATTCCTAAGAAAATAGTGTGTATATATACCTAGCATGCACTGATAGAATCACGCAAAAAAGTTAATGTTAAATAGAAAAAAAAATTAGAAAGTTTAGTTCAAAGTTCATAAATTTCAAGCTTTCTAGTATTTAAGATTGCAATAAGGCATTTAAACAAAAGTTTGTATATATCAATTTTCTGCTATAAATAGTATTAGGCAAAAAAGATAAATAATAAACAAAGTTATTAGCCAAAAGGTCTTTTATGCAATACCAAAAGGGTTATTTACTGTTGCAATTTTTAGTATGCATTTGTAACTATTTAATTTTTGTTCAGGTATGTACCTAGCATGATCTGGACTATTGTCACTATGATAATGAGGTTTAAGAAAAGGAATTGCAAATTTGACTTAACACTACAAAAACTTTGTCTTTAGCAGATAGTCACAAATATTTTGACTTTTCTTGAGCTTTGTCTATTGATTGAGTGATTTACATGGCAGATTAGGTCATAAGGAGAAATTCAGGGCTGCTATATATCCAATTCCTATATATATAGCCTATAGGCCTATAGACTATAGTGTCTTTGTATATATGTACTTAGTAACTTAGGGATCAATGAATTAGACAGGTCCATGCCTTCTCACTAGGCCTAGCTAGTCAAATTGAAATAGCGATTTTTTCTTGGACCTTATTTGGCTTAGACAGGAAGCCTGTTTGGCACATATATATCAATGTATTTAATAAAAATTCAAGAATAGAAGAAAAACCGTATGCATAAGTACGAGTTTGCAATAATATAGTATTTAAAATAAAAAATGCCTAAATTTTTTCTTTGAAACTTTGAATGAGCTTTAATGACTAACAAAGCAAGAAGTATTTAGGTAAAGAATTAAAAAACAAGTATTGTATGCACTTGATATATAGCAATTCAATTAATTGATCCTGTAGGTGATAAAAATAAGTATATAGGTATTAATCAGATAATAACATGATAACACGATAACATGATATGATATTTGAAAGAGTGTCTACCATAGTCAGCAAGGTGGCCTTTTTGCTTGAAAATTCTAGTGTGCATTAGCCATTCATAGTTCATTTGGCGTGAATTTAGCATGCTTGAATCTTTAACAAATTGCATTTGGCATATTGTGTACACAACAAAATTGCATTTGGCATACAAAAAAGTGATATACAAAGCTAACTTAAAAAAACAAGTATCAATAAGTTTCTGTAACAATAGTATCAATACTTCAAAGAAAAATGATGTGGTTAAAAGATGACGAAAGTACAATTAGAAAAAATTATATTAAAGAATGTGATAGTGCTATTTTAAATAACTTAAGTACTAGGACTTTGTGTAACTGCAAGTTATTGTAAAGGAAAAAGGCATGTAACAGGCCTTTTGGCTCTCTATGAGAATTCCACCGTTATGCCACCAAGTTGTGGTAGGGGTGTTCCCGTATGATACAAAATCCTACTGCTGTAACCAAGTTGTGGCAAGGGTTACTTTTGTCTCTAATAATAATTTCACACTGTCACCAAAGTTGTACTAGGGCTAAACTAATCTTTTAAGTTGGTAGCTGCCACCAGGATTATCCTATTAATAAATTGTGAGTTTATCAATCTTAGAATAATCCGAGAAATGTTTCTTAGAATTGATCTGAGTATATATCTTAGTATTTAGTCTGAGTATTTAGTCTGAGTATTTAGTCTGAGTATTATTCTTAGAAAAACTGTTAGCCCTGAAAGATTTTACTCTTCTAATTATTCTGATAGCGTTCTATCTAATAATGGCCTGAGCAGTATTTTAGCTTACTGGTATATGTATTTCATGTACTTTGCAAGTCCTTGGGCGTTACCGAGATCAGAGGGTCACAGCCTCCGTTATTCTTACACGTATTACTTCAGATCTACTTCGCAACTTCTTACTACTCAACACTTTCCTTCTCAGTAGTATATATGGTCCACACTTCCGTCTACTTCACTCTTACTTCTTAAAAGGAATTAACACAGAAAACACTTCTTCAATTCTTAATTTTCTTGGAACTCTTACTATTCGTTATAACTATATTATTAGTGAACCGCGATGCGCAAGGTTGGTTCTCCCTCTGCCGAATTTGCTTGTATTTATAGGAAAATTCTAGTAGATTTTAAACAAAAATTAGTTTGCGTAAAATATTATACAAAACATAAGTATTAAAACAAAAATGTGTTGTAGTTTTTGGCGTGAATTTAAAGTGTAATAAACGATAGCTATTTTTAGAAAGAAATCGGGAGGGGCCCTATACAGACACAAAACTTTTTTGTTATAATGTAAATATAAGCATCAAATGTAAAATGAGAAAAAAATGTCCTTAATTGTTGCAGCACAAAAATAAATTTGCATAATTTTTTTTCATTTTGACATACATAACAATTGCATTTCCAATTTTTGGCATACTTGGCATATATAGGGACCTCTTCCCTAATTCCAGCATGCATATGCCACCTTCCTGACTATGGAGCATCTAGGATTTTAATGGTATTTATGGACAAACTATAACAACCAACAATAGAACAACAAATAATTAAGTAGGGAGTTATAAAACTAGGTACTATATGGCTTTGATATGTAGTGTAATGTAATTTGGCTTAGGCAAGCAGCCTGTTTAGCCAGTATAGGCTTTGTATTTATAATTTAATTTTTAGTTGCTAGAAATAATTGTTAAATTAATTGAGGTAAATTAGTAAAATTACAAAGTATTGCTTTGATTACAAAATAAGATACAAATGAAGTCAGATTGAAAAATTGAAAAAGGTTTTTTAATTAAATTAAATTAAGAACAAGTTTTTAAATTACCACAAAAGGTGATAATAAAAGGTTATGAGGTTGTTAATAAAAAATTGGTTGTTCATAAGGACATTATTAATACTAGGTGTATGGCTATAATAATAAAAATAAACAAATATTAATATTTATTATTTAGTATGTTTTGAATTTTGAAAAGATGCAAAAATGGTTCATCCAAAATGCAATTTAAAATAGGTAGGCCTAATTAGGCCTAAGCATTAAACTGTCAATGAAAAATATTGAATATAAGGATTAATAAGTGATTATTGTAAAAATATATTTGAAATCCTAAAAATGAGCAAATTTTAAGATCTAACAACTTAACAGCGATTTAAATTGGAAATAAAAAAGGTGATGAAAGGTGAAGGTAGGTATGAAGCTTGATTAGCTGCTTAGCATCTTGCTTCCAAAAAGATTCATAAGGGGCATCTTAGGCCTAATCTAAAAAAGAAGACAATTTTTACTGGTCTTATGCTGAAGTTTGATACTATTTGCTTTAATGCTCTTTGCATTATCCTAGACAATGGTCAATGGAAAGATGATATGATTATGAATGATTAACAAGTAGATACAAAATTAGTCTAGTAAGTTTAAGTTAGGCCTAACTACTTTTTTGGCCTAGGCCTTGCCTAATGACAATGTTGATACTAATAATATGAACAAAAAATTCCACTAAACGAATGATTGATATAATAAGAATTATCAAATAAATATTCTTGTATTGAACATTATCAAATCACAATATGAAAGCATGCTTACTCTTTGGGCCTTTTCATATTGCTTGCTCTGATTCCAGAACCAGAACCAATTTGTGAAGTATAACTTTTTGTCTCCATAACTAGACGGAGATACGTACTATATAGTTTTTATTATTGAATGACAATGGCCAAGAAGAAAGTGAAAAATTGTGCTAAGTTAGGTTGTTAAGGCAGTCAAATATTATCAGAGTTTAATAGTTATACTGCTGTTTTTCTTGGAATTCCGAACCGATTCTGGTTCTGGAATTGGTAATATGAAAAGGCCCTTTGTCTACCATACAAATTACTATTCGCTATCTTTTTCATAGAAATGCACGAATTCTAATACGGTATCATGATATTACGTTATTGACATCGTTCGATGAATATGAGCGTAGCTATCGAGAAATTTGCATGCTAGATCATACTACAAGTACCTATGTTTTGGAAAACATCAAAACATCGGGGGACCGAGATTAGCAGCAGATTTCACTGGCTACGATTGACGGCACAAGCTCTGCTAGGATTTGGGTTGGGTATGGATAATTTCAGATGAATGTTTGCGCATTTAGTACGTTCTCGAGAACGCATAGTGCTGATTGAGTTTTTGCTGAAAAAATCCGATTTCTTAAGAGCATACCATGCCCCCCATCAGCCACGGCCAAAAAAATTTGGGCCATCCTTTTTTGCCTGCAACTGTATGCCAGGTCTATTTTTCAATAGGTTGTAGGGCTTGATAATTGCTTGCGCCCCCCCCCTCAAAAATTTTCTGGATCCGCGCCTGAGAGCATACTAAATGCACTACTGATGCAACAAAAAAATATATGTTTCTTCGAGCCTCCAGCTCATATATGAGAAAATCGAGTGTGCATCGATTCCGTATTGTATACTGTACGAGCTCTGATTTTGAGGCCTCAGCATGCAGGCTGCAAAGTTTATAGCTTTTTAGCATATTTCTTCCCCGATGAGACTGAATAAATTGTCCGAACTTAAGTACGGTTCATGTGTTCTCTCTATACAGCTCGAGTGTTTGGTTTCCGATGCCAACAACAATGAGCCATGCCACACACTTCACTCTCCCTAGAGGACATTCTGTTTCTTAAACTTAGCAGATCTTGTCTCTGTGCCATTATTAGCAGATCTTCTCAATCTGCTAGGTTCTTGCAGGATCTTCTAAAGATGGAGGTACATTTGTTTTGTTATTCATTTGGCTAAAGTGTTCTGGCTGAACTATACTCGTATTTTATTTTTTGACAAGATGGGACAATAAATTTAAGAAAATATGCGATTCGAAGCAATAAAAAAGATATAAATAAAAGATAAGATCTTGTACGATGTAGCAAGTCGCGCAGATCTGGTAAGTTTACCTTTTAAGTATTATTATAGCAAAGATCTTGCACGTTCTTGCAAGTACTTGCGCAGCAACCCAAGAAGATAGACAAGGGGCCCGTTCTATAAAGCCAGCGTAAGATAAGATCGTTCTTAGCTCCTATCACCGCAGTGTAAAAGTTCCGACGTACGATCGAACTTACGCTACGACAGCTTTATAGTACGACCCCAAGATCTGCTAAGAATCAACAAGTCAATGTCTTCTAGGGCTATCTCATTATTCTCGCTATACTTTCATAGCATCGGAACTCGCAACTGCCTACTAACAAAAGTACATGTAGTGCGTAAGTTTTAGATACAATAGGCTCCGCTCGAGTCCTCGTGTGATAGATATTTATAATTGTTTTTTTCGGCGAATAATATGATCGACATGTGAATACGCTCGTAGCACACAGTTCAGCTGGTATAGCTCGTGGTTTGCACACGAATTGCTCTGAAGAAAAGGTATCTTTCATGACAAATAAATGTGGCCCTTAGTGAAAATTAAATTATTTTGTATGCACATTTATTCCGTTAAACATCAATACCTTTAACTATGGATCTGTATATACACTATAAATAATTGTTTGCGGCACTTATGCAACCGAAATCTATTTTTATAGCAATATTTTGCTTTGAATCTACATTCGCTGGAGAAAATCTCAATACATGTACACACTCTTCGTAAGCTGTTTTGAGCAAATTAGATTTATGGATTTATAGAAATTGAGAAGCTATCGGCGTGCATGTATCGATGCAGCTCGGAGAGAGTATGGCTCCAATGGCATGGCCTGAAATTGGTCCATTCAGCGAGAGCCACTTTAGCCATTCTTTCCCCTCTTAACTACTCCTTCAAGCTCTTTCCCCAATCCTTTCTGAATGATATCTGGGATGAGGAGGACGCAGGCCCTGGGCTAATATCCTATCTGAGCAAACTGGTGAACAAGACAAGCAAGTAAATGAGATCAATAGCTGGCAAAGCAGTTCGGCATTGGTAGAGGTTTGGAATAGAACAATTTGCCAGAAAATTCAGTTTGTGCTCGAGTAATCCAGTTGCTGTATAGGCTGGGCACGCCGATCTCTGTCTGTCGGTCTGTCCGAAGCCCCCAGTCCCCAATTTGGCGCATTGTGTCAAGTACAATTCCCCGCTTAAGTGGTCCAAAGCTTCTTCTCGCTTTGATGAGTGCGGCCTAATGCAATTGGTTTGGGCCCTTTAGCAGCCCGCCCAGGGTTCTGATCTGCTTATTGAGGTCCAACTGTCTCTGAAGCCCTCTGTGTCCTGTCTGCGCTATTATATGCCATTATATTCCCGGGCACCGCCAATGCACCACCAACGAACGATCACAGGGGCGTCGCCATGGATTTAATGGTGAGGGGGACAAAGCCAAGAATTCAACATGTACATGTACATGACTAAATTTTGGTACTCATTTTAGCGCCGCAGGCACTCATTTTAGCGCCGAAGACACTCATTTTAGCGCCGAAGACACTCATTTTAGCGCCGCAGGCACTCATTTTAGCGCCGCAGGCACTTATTTTAGCACTGCAGGCCCTTATTTTAGCACCGCAGGCACTCATTTTAGCGCCCCAGGCACTCATTTTAGCGCCGCAGGCACTCATTTCAGCGCCGAAGACACTCATTTTAGCGCCGCAGGCACTCATTTTAGCACCGCAGGCACTCATTTTAGCACCACAGGCACTCATTTTAGCACTGCAGGCACTCATTTTAGCACTGCAGGCCCTTATTTTAGCACCGCAGGCACTCATTTTAGCGCCCCAGGCACTCATTTTAGCACCCCAGGCACTCATTTTAGCGCCGCAGGCACTCATTTTAGCACCGCAGGCACTCATTTTAGCACTGCAGGCACTCATTTTAGCGCCGCAGACAGTCATTTGGGCGCCGAAGGCACTCATTTTAGCACCGCAGGCACTCATTTTAGCACCGCAGGCACTCATTTTAGCGCCCCAGGCATTTATTTTAGCGCCGCAGGCACTCATTTTAGCGCCGCAGGCACTCATTTTAGCACCACAGGCACTCATTTTAGCACTGCAGGCACTCATTTTAGCGCCGCAGGCACTCATTTTAGCGCCGCAGGCACTCATTTTAGCACCACAGGCACTCATTTTAGCACTGCAGGCACTCATTTTAGCACTGCAGGCACTCATTTTAGCGCCGCAGACAGTCATTTGGGCGCCGAAGGCACTCATTTTAGCACCGCAGGCACTCATTTTAGCGCCGCAGACAGTCATTTGGGCGCCGAAGGCACTCATTTTAGCACCGCAGGCACTCATTTTAGCACCGCAGGCACTCATTTTAGCGCCCCAGGCATTTATTTTAGCGCCGCAGGCACTCATTTTAGCGCCGCAGGCACTCATTTTAGCACCACAGGCACTCATTTTAGCACTGCAGGCACTCATTTTAGCGCCGCAGGCACTCATTTTAGCGCCGCAGGCACTCATTTTAGCACCACAGGCACTCATTTTAGCACTGCAGGCACTCATTTTAGCACTGCAGGCACTCATTTTAGCACCACAGGCACTCATTTTAGCACTGCAGGCACTCATTTTAGCGCCGCAGACAGTCATTTGGGCGCCGAAGGCACTCATTTTAGCGCCGCAGACAGTCATTTGGGCGCCGAAGGCGCTATAATTTGGCGCACTGTAGAAAAATTACTGATTGCCACAAGGTGGGGTGGGGGGGGGACAAAGCATTGGCATGTCCCCCCCAGAGCTTTTACTGGGGGGGGGACATGTCCCCCCTGTCCCCCCCCGGTGGCGACGCGCCTGAACGATCAAGTCAACGCGATGCATGCAAAATATAGTCTTAAACTTTGTTGATGGGTTGGGTTCAAGTGGATAAATTTTGTGATTCTTCCAGAGTGACGACTTTCTGCACCCTGCGATTCTTCCAGAGTGACGACTTTCTACACCCTGAGGTTCTTCTAGAGTGACGACTTCTGCACCCGGAGTTTCTTCCAGAGTGACGACTTTCTACACCCTGAGGTTCTTCCAGAGTGACGACTTTCTACACCCTTGCGATTCTTCCAGAGTGACGACTTTCTGCACCCTGCGATTCTTCCAGAGTGACGACTTTCTACACCCTGAGGCTCTTCCAGAGTGACGACTTTCTGCACCCTGCGATTCTTCCAGAGTGACGACTTTCTACACCCTGAGGTTCTTCTAGAGTGACGACTTTCTACACCCTGCGATTCTTCCAGAGTGACGACTTTCTGCACCCTGCGATTCTTCCAGAGTGACGACTTTCTGCACCCTGAGGTTCTTCCAGAGTGACGACTTTCTGCACCCTGCGATTCTTCCAAAGTGACGACTTTCTACACCCTGAGGCTCTTCCAGAGTGACGACTTTCTGCACCCTGCGATTCTTCCAGAGTGACGACTTTCTACACCCTGAGGCTCTTCCAGAGTGACGACTTTCTGCACCCTGCGATTTGTACACCATGCAGACCGACCGATCTACTGCCCAAAATTTGCTTTATTTTTCGCATTAAAAATGACTTGGCGGCTATTGCTACCTAAAAGGAGCTGTGGAATTTTCCTGTCGCACCTTTGTTGTTTCAGAGCAACTCTGCCCAGGAGAATTCCTGCACTGTGGGAATGCAGGGCAGAACAATAACCCCAAGTGGGGGACTCAATTTATTCGACTTCTTTTCTTAGAATAGAGAACTGCATTTAGGAGAGAGAAAATGGCCACCTGCTCGGTTGGCTACGGGTAAATTGAAGAAAAAATGGTCCGGGGGGGGGGGCAATGCGCACACAGACCGATCAAGGTGAGGGGTGGGGCACCAGGGAGCTTTCATAGAGAAGAATGGCGGAGCAATTTTAGGCCGGCCACTGAGAGCTAAACTGTGCTCATTTTAACGGTCGGCTCGACTAAGGAGATCCACAAACAGGAGCCCGGAGCGGTGACACTCCCCTAAGCCTCCGTTTGCAGACAATTGAAAGCTGACTGTACACTTGGCGACTATCCACGGTAACCTAAACCTTAATCTAAACCATAACCTAAAACCCAATCGTAACCTAAAACCCAACCCTAACCTAAACCATAACCTAAAACCCAATCCTAACCTAAAACCCAACCCTAACCTTAAACCCTAACATAAGACCCAATCCTAACCTAAAACCCAACCCTAACCTAAAATCCTAACATAAGACCCAATCTTAACCTAAAACCCAACCCTAACCTAAACCCTAACATAAGACCCAATCCTAACCTAAAACCCAACCCTAACCTAAACCCTAACATAAGACCCAATCCTAACCTAAAACCCAACCCTAACCTAAACCCTAACATAAGACCCAATCCTAACCTAAAACCCAACCCTAACATAAACCTCAACATAAACCCTAGCCTAAACCCTAACCTAAAACCAACCCCAGCCTAAACCCTAACCTAAAACCAACCCTAGCCTAAACCCTAACCTAAAACCCAACCCTAACCAAAACCTAAAGGCTCTTCAGATTTATCGTGACAGTTGGCAAAGCTGTCTGTTGAGCACAAAATGCAGGAATCGATTGCAACTAAAATCGTTGAGGTATTAAAAAACTTCTTAACGTCTAGTAGAAAAATGCAATCAGCCTAAAATCGAAGGAAGCTGGGGGGTCCCGGAGTTACTCGAAACCGGGTTCTGCTTCTGGGTCTCCTCGACTCGAGCCACGTCGCTCAGTGAATCGGTTGTTTGCTCGCGATAAATAGAAACTACAACAGACGGCTATTATAACTGGCTGATGAAGAGCAGGGAGCGGATTTCTAAGAATCCAGGGCGCCGAATAAATTATTTAACTGGCCGGGCAATTGGGTTTTTTTGGCGTGGAGCTCTGCATTTTGTTAATCCCGGGTGGAAATTAACTCTAGGAAGCATCTGATTCTCCTTTGTTTCTTTGCGGAGATATAAAAATTTTGGGGAGCAAATCCTCGGGACTCCATTCCTTGAGCGAAGGGGTATGGTTGCTGGCTATCTCAGTTGCATGACAACTCATTTAATGAGCAGTCAGTGTGAATCAGTCTTATCGCAGGCACTCCTTTTGGCGCCGCGGTAGATACTCATTTTGGCGCCACAGGCACTCATTTTGGCGCCACAGGCACTCATTTTGGCGCCACAGGCACTCATTTTAGCATTTTAGGCACTCATTTGACGCCACAGATACTCATTTCGGCGCCACTGGTATTTATTTTGGCGCCGCAGTAGATACTTATTTTGGCATTACAAGCACTTATTTTGGTGCCACCGTAGGTACTCATTTTGGCGCCACAGGCACTTATTTTGGCGCCACAGGCACTCATTTTGGCGCCACAGGCACTCATTTTAGCATTTTAGGCACTCATTTGACGCCACAGATACTCATTTTGGCGCCGCAGTAGGAACTCATTTTGGCGCCACTGGCATTTATTTTGGCGCCGCAGTAGATACTTATTTTGGCATTACAAGCACTTATTTTGGTGCCGCAGTAGGCACTCATTTTGGCGCCACAGGCACTCATTTTGGCGCCACAGGCACTCATTTTGGCGCCACAGGCACTCATTTTGGCGCCACAGTAGGTACTCATTTTGGCGCCACAGGCACTTATTTTGGCGCCACAGGCACTTATTTTGGCGCCACAGGCACTCATTTTGGCGCCACAGGCACTCATTTTGGCGCCACAGGCACTCATTTTGGCGCCACAGGTACTCATTTTGGCGCCACAGGCACTCATTTTGGCGCCACAGGCACTCATTTTGGCGCCACAGGCACTCATTTTGGCGCCACAGGCACTCATTTTGGCGCCACAGGCACTCATTTTGGCGCCACAGTAGGTACTCATTTTGGCGCCACAGGCACTTATTTTGGCGCCACAGGCACTTATTTTGGCGCCACAGGCACTCATTTTGGCGCCACAGGCACTCATTTTGGCGCCACAGGCACTCATTTTGGCGCCACAGGCACTCATTTTGGCGCCACAGGCACTCATTTTGGCGCCCTGAAGAAAAATTTTTTATTTCAATAACGGGTCACAAAGGTGTCAAAAAGCATTGGCATGTCTAAGCAAAGAATTCTCTCACCCTCCCCCCTAAGTTTCAGCTTTCCTCTCCCAGATGCCACATCTCAGAGCTCCTTGACTGTTCGGCTGTGCAGAGGAATGAAAAGAGAGGGGGAGAGGACTGCCCCTTCTTAGACTGAAGAAGCGCATAACAAGAAAGCAAAGCCAGTCAAGACTTGTTCTCTATAATTGGTCGAATTCAAATTAGGCTGAGGCAGCTCACTCCGGGAAACCGAACAGAGGAAAATAGAAGCTGGCGCTGAGTTCGTGGGGAAATCTGGGAGAAAAGGGGGTGGGCAAACAACACCGAAGCAGCAGTGAGGCTTGGCCACGGCAGCTGTCTGGGGGTCAGAGAGTAGTAGTCTCTGTAATTGAGTTGACCTGACTGGCATGTTTGCCGTCTTAGAGAATCCCCCCCCCATCCTTTTTTGCTCAAATCCTCGAGCCTGCAGTCACGCCCAACAGAAGCAGCAAGACCATTTTCTTCTTTCACTCAGCTTCTTTGGGATCACATTTATGCTAAGCCATTCGAATATCCCAGTGGCATTGGAGAAGCTGGCAGCAACGTCTCACTTTGCTCTCGATCGGAAATGGAATCTTCCTTTTATTTTCATTTCGCCGCGCCGATTCTGATGGGGGCGCCGTTTGCTCAGAATGAGCGAGCGGAACTGTCCGAGGCGTTGCCAGGGCTGGGGGGGGAGAAACTGATGAGCCCCTTTCTCGGTCGGAAAAGGGTTATGAGTTGTCGGTCAGTGCGCGTCCTTCCCTCATCCATCCCCTGGTCCAGCTGGGTACCCGCTGTTTATTGTTGGCTAATAAAGGCGCTGACAGTGACAAATTGATGCTTGCAAGTCTGTCGGATTAGAATCCGGGATGGCGGGATCTGAGAACCCCCCGATTGGGGTCGGCATTGGGATAAAAAGGAATTTCTTCTTTGTTGAGCAAACATCTGCTTTTGGCCTGCGTCTCACAGCTCCAGTTCGCATCTTTTCATATCTATCTGCTGCTCTGCCCTGTCTATCTGCACATCTCTGCTCAATAACTATCCATCCGCGTAGCATACCCGTCTGCCTTGTATGCATATACAATGCATCTATCTAACATGCATCTATCTACCATGCATCTATCTACCATGCATCTATCTACCATGCATCTATCTACCATGCATCTATCTACCAGATATCTATCTACCAGATATCCATCTACCAGATATCTATCTACCAGATATCTATCTACCAGATATCTATCCACCAGATATCTATCTACCAGATATCTATCTACCAGATATCCATCTACCAGATATCTATCTACCAGATATCCATCTACCAGATATCTATCCACCAGATATCTATCTACCAGATATCTATCTACCAGATATCTATCTACCAGATATCTATCTACCAGATATCTATCTACCAGATATCTATCTACCAGATATCTATCTACCAGATATCTATTCATACAGACATTTAGAACAAGTCTTCTACCAAATATTTACAAGCATTACCATGCACAGACTCTGCCATCTCTACCCTTGTTTCTCCTCACCCTATTTATCTCCGTCTTTAAATTTGTCTCCCCACTTCATTGCATCCTGATAGAATCGAAAAAGAATATGAAAAATAGTTGGATAACTAGCAATCTTCGCCCCCCTTTGGGGGACATCTGTATAGAACCTCTGTTCTCTACAAGTAACAAAAAGATAGCCAAAAAAGGCCTTCACAAAGAAAACAGACAAAATACTCAAAGGAAGTGCAATGCAAAAAGAAATCATCCCAAGAAAGCAAGCATCCCCCAGATAGCAAGCATCCCCCAGATAGCAAGCATCCCCTACATAGATAGCATCCCCAAATAGCAAGCATCCACCAGACAATAAGTAGCTAGTGCGACAATTTCCTTAGCATTATAGTGGCTCCTTTAAAATTCGCTTACTTTTATGTTTGAAATTGTGTAAATTTTATGTTTGACATGGTGGCTGTTTTATGTTCTACATGGCAACTGTTTTATGTTTGAAACGATGGCTTTTTAATGTCAGACATGGTGGCTCTTTTATGTTTGACATGGTGGCTCTTTAATGTTTAACCTGGTGGCTCTTTTATGTTTGAAACAGTGGCTCTTTTATGTTTGACACAGTGGCTCTTTAATGTTCGACAAAGTGGCTATTTAATGTTTCAAAAGGAGGCTTTTAAATGTTTGACATGGTGGCTCCTTAATGTTCGAAATGGTGGCTCTTTAATGTTTGACATAAAGACACATATATAATTGACATGGTGGCTCTTAAATGTTCGAAATGGTGGCTCTTTAATGTTCGAGAAAGTGGCTCTTTAATGTTTTTCATGGTGGCTCTTTTATGTTTGACATGGTGGCTCTTTTATGTTTGACATGGTGGCTCTTTTATGTTTGACATGGTGGCTCTTTTAGGTTTGACATGGTGGCTCTTAAATGTTTGACATGGTGGCTCCTTAATGTTTGACATGGTGACTCTTTAATGTTTCAAATGGTGGCTCTTTAATGTTTTACATGGTGGCTCTTAAATGTTTGACATGGTAGCTCTTTAATATTCTACATTGTGGCTCTTAAGTGTTCGAAATGGTGGATCTTTTAGGTTTGACATGATGGCTGTTTAATGTTCAACATAGTGGCTCTTTAATATTCTACATGGTGGCTCTTTTATGTTTAACATGGTGGCTCTTTAATGTTTGACATGGTGGCTCTTTAATGTTTGACATGGTGGCTCTTTAATGTTTGACATAAAGTCACTTATATGTTCGAAATGGTGGCTCTTTAATATTTTACATTGTCGCTCTTAAATGTTCGACATGGTGGCTCTTTTAGGTTTGACATGATGGCTCTGTTAGGTTTAACATGATGGCTCTTTTAGGTTTAACATGGTGGCTCTTTTAGGTTTAACATGGTGGCTCTTTTAGGTTTAACATGGTGGCTCTTTTAGGTTTAACATGGTGGCTCTTAAATGTTCGACATGGTGGCTCTTTAATATTCTTCATGTTATAGCTCTTTCATGTTTGACATGGTGGCTCTTTAATGTTCGAAATGGTGGCTCTTTAATGTTCGAAAAGGTGGCTCTTTAATGTTTGACACAAAGTCACATATATGTTTGACATGGTGGCTCTTAAATGTTTGACATGGTGGCTCTTTATGTTTGACATGTTGGCTGTTTTATGTTTGACATGTTGGCTCTTTTATGTTTGACATGATGGCTCTTTTAGGTTTGACATGGTGGCTCTTTTATGCTTGATATGGTGGCTCTTTAATGTTTAGCATGGTGACTTTTAATGTTTGACATGGTGGCTCTTTTATGTTTGACATGGTGGCTCTTTAATGTTCGCCATGGTGGCTCTTTAATGTTCGCCATGGTGGCTCTTTAGTGTTTGACATGGTGGCTCTTTAATGTTCGACATGGTGGCTCTTTAATGTTTGACATGGTGGCACTTTTATGTTTGACATGGTGGCTTTTTAATGTTCGCCATGGTGGCTCTTTAAAGTTTGACATGGTGGCACTTTTATGTTTGACATGGAGTCACGTATACGTTTGACATAGTGTCTCTTCAATGTTTGACATGGTGGCTATTTTGTGTTCGACATGATAGCTCTTTAATGTTTGACATGGTAGCTCTTTAATGTTCGACATGGTAGCTTTTTAATGTTTGACATGTTGGCTCTTTTATGTTTGACATGATGGCTCTTTTAGGTTTGACATGGTGCCTCTTTTATGCTTGATATGGTGGCTCTTTAATGTTTAGCATGGTGACTTTTAATGTTTGACATGGTGGCTCTTTAATGTTCGCCATGGTGGCTCTTTAATGTTCGCCATGGTGGCTCTTTAATGTTTGACATGGTGGCTCTTTAATGTTTGACATGGTAGCTCTTTAATGTTCGACATGGTAGCTTTTTAATGTTTGACATGGTGGCTCTTTTATGTTCGACATGGTAGCTTTTTAATGTTTGACATGGTGGCTCTTTTATGTTTGACATGGTGGCTCTTTACTGTGTGAAATAGTGGCTCTTTAATGTTCTACACGGTAACTCTTTTATGTTTGATACGGTGGCTTTTTAATGTCTGACATGGTGGCTCTTTAATGTTTAACCTGGTGGCTCTTTTATGTTTGACACGGCGGCTCTCTAGTGTTTGACAAAGTGGCTATTTAATGTTCGAAATGGTGGCTCTTTAAAGTTTGACATAAAGTCACATATATGTTTGAGATGGTGGCTCTTAAATGTTTGACATGGTGGCTCTTAAATGTTTGACATGGTGGCTCTTTAATGTTCTTCATGGTGGCTCTTTAATATTCTACATGGTGGCTCTTTTATGTTTGACATGGTGGCTTTTTAATGTTTGACATGGTGGCTCTTTTATGTTTGACATGGTGGCTCTTTACTGTTTGAAATGGTGGCTCTTTAATGTTCTACATGGTAACTCTTTTATGTTTGATACGGTGGCTTTTTAATGTCTGACATGGTGGCTCTTTTATGTTTGACATTGTGGCTCTTTAATGTTCTTCATGGTGGCTCTTTAATGTTCTTCATGGTGGCTCTTTAATGTTCTTCATGGTGGCTCTTTAATATTCTTCATGTTGGCTCTTTTATGTTCGACATGGTGGCTGTTTTTTGTTCTACATGGTAACTCTTTTATGTTTGATACGGTGGCTTTTTAATGTCTGACATGGTGGCTCTTCTATGTTTAACATGGTGGCTCTTCTATGTTTGACACGGTGGCTCTTTAATTTTCGACAAAGTGGCTATTTGATGTTCGAAATGGTGGCTCTTTAAAGTTTGACATAAAGTCACATATATGTTTGACATGGTGGCTCTTAAATGTTTGACATGGTGGCTCTTAAATGTTTGACATGGGGGCTCTTTAATGTTTGACATGGTGGCTCTTAAATGTTTGACATGGTGGCTCTTAAATGTTAGACGTGGTGGCTTGTTTAGGTTTGACATAGTGGCTCTTCTATGTTTGAAATGGTGGCTTTTTAATCGTTGACATGGAGTCACGTATATGTTTGACATAGTGCTTATTTTATGTTTGACATGGTAACTCTTTTATATTCGAAATGTTGGCTCTATAATGTTCGACATGGTCGCTCTTCGTTGTTTGACATTGCGCTTCTATTATGTTTAGCAGCTTTGTTGTGTTTTTAAGGTGTTTTGATAAAAAAAATCTTTTTGCACTACTAAGATTCGAACCCAGGTCGCTACATTAGCATTCCAGTCTGTTCGCATCTTGGCTATATCTTTCCAATTGGAGAACGTGAATTGTGGCCCTTATAATTCAATTCTTACAGCAAGTCAATTGAAGTAAAAAGTTATGACATAATCAATTTCTCAGTCAGCCAGTATCAGTCTCAATTTGAGTTAGTAATATGGTTACGCAATTTAAATCAAGTCTTGTGTGCATTTCTTCGGCACTGTTTTCAACTTGTTGTGATGTAATCTTTATCACAATCGGAATTCAGCCAGTCAGTTTTTTCTCTAGCATTCTTACAATGAATTTTAGGTCGAAAGAGCTGCTTGACCTTTGCAAAAAGCAGGTTTTTCGAATATTTAATCCCTTTAACATTGAGCAATTTCTTAGCCAAGATGCATGTACCGTCCCAGGAAAATTTCTGATCAAATGGTGCAGGTTTGAAGAAAATCGGTTGAGCCATTTTTTCTGAAATCTATCGCATACCTACCCACATACAGACAACTCATTTTTAGTATATAGGACTAGCAATCTTCGCCCCCGATGGGGGCATCTAGATAGAATCTCTGGCACTCTACAAGTATCAAAAAGACGGCCAAATAAAGCCTTCACATAGACAATAGAAAAACTGCTCAAATGAAGTGCAATGCAAAAAAATATCCCAGGACAGCAAGCAACCCCCAGATAGCAAGCACCCCCAGATAGCAAGCATCCACCTAATAGCAAGCACCCTTAGATAGCAAGCATCCCCAGATAGCAAGCACCCTTGGATAGCAAGGCAAGCATCTCCAGATAGCAAGCACCCCCAGATAGCAGGCACCCCAGATAGCAAGCATCCACCTAATAGCAAGCACCCCAAGATAGCAAGCATCCACCTAATAGCAAGCACCCTTAGATAGCAAGCACCCCCAGATAGCAAGCACCCCCAGATAGCAAGCACCCCAAGTAGCAAGCATCTCTAGATAGCAAGCACCCCCAGATAGCAGGCACCCCAGATAGCAAGCATCCACCTAATAGCAAGCACCCCAAGATAGCAAGCATCCACCTAATAGCAAGCACCCTTAGATAGCAAGCACCCCCAGATAGCAAGCACCCCCAGATAGCAAGCATCTCCAGATAGCAAGCACCCCCAGATAGCAAGCATCCACCTAATAGCAAGCACCCCCAGATAGCAAGCATCCACCTAATAGCAAGCACCCCCAGATAGCAAGCATCCACCTAATAGCAAGCACCCCCAGATAGCAAGCACCCCAGATAGCAAGCACCCCCAGATAGCAAGCATCTCTAGATAGCAAGCACCCCCAGATAGCAGGCACCCCAGATAGCAAGCATCCACCTAATAGCAAGCACCCCCAGATAGCAAGCATCTCCAGATAGCAAGCACCCCCAGATAGCAGGCACCCCAGATAGCAAGCATCCACCTAATAGCAAGCACCCCCAGATAGCAAGCACCCCCAGATAGCAAGAACCCCCAGATAGCAGGCACCCCAGATAGCAAGCATCCACCTAATAGCAAGCACCCCCAGATAGCAAGCACCCCCAGATAGCAAGCACCCCCACATAGCAAGCACCCCCAGATAGCACGCATCTCCAGATAGCAAGCACTCCAAGATAGCAGGCACCCCAGATAGCAAGCATCCACCTAATAGCAAGCACCCCAGATAGCTAGAACCCCCAAGATAGCAAGCATCCCCCCAGATAGCAAGCACCCCCAGATAGCACGCATCTCCAGATAGCAAGCACTCCAAGATAGTAGGCACCCCATTTATGTTTGACATGGTAGCTGTTTTGTGTCTGACATGGTGGCTCTTTAATGTTTGAGCTGGTGGCTCTTTTATGTTTGACATGGTGGCACTTTAATGTCTGAAATGGAGTCATGTATACGCTTGACATGGTGACTCGTAGATGTTTGACAAAGTGGCTCTTTTATGTTCGACATGTGGCTCTTTAATGTTTGACATGGTGGCTCTTTAATGTTTGACATGGTGGCTCTTTAATGTTTGACATGGTGGGTCTTTAATTTATGACATGGTGGCTCTTTTATGTTTGACATGATGGCTCTTTAATGTTCGACATGGTGGCTGTTTAATGTTTGTTATGTAGTCATATGTATATGTTTTACATGGTGGCTCTTTTATGTGTGACATGGAGTCACGTATATATTTGACATGGAGTCACATATGTTTGACATGGTGGCTCTTTAGTGTTCGATATGGTGGCTCTTTAATGTTTGACATGGTGGCTCTTTTATGTTTGACATAGTGGCTCTTTAATGTCTGACATGGTGGCTCTTTAATGTTTGACATGGTGGCTCTTTTATGTTTGACATGATGGCTCTTTAATGTTCGACATGGTGGGCTGTTTAATGTTTGTTATGTAGTCATATGTATATGTTTTACATGGTGGCCCTTTTATGTGTGACATGGAGGCACGTATATATTCGACATGGAGTCACATATGTTTGACATGGTGGCTCTTTAGTGTTCGATATGGTGGCTCTTTAATGTTTGACATGGTGGCTCTTTTATGTTTGACATGGTGGCTCTTTAATGTTTGACATGGTGGCTCTTTTATGTTCGACATGTTGGCTCTTTAGTGTTTGACATGGCTCTTTAATGTTTGACATGGTGGCTCTTTTATGCTTGACATGGTGGCTCTTTAATGTTCGACATGGTGGCTCTTTAATGTTTGACATGGTGGCTCTTTTATGCTTGACATGGTGGCTCTTTTATGTTCGACATGGTGGCTCTTTTTTGTTCTACATGGTAACTCTTTTATGTTTGATACGGTGGCTTTTTAATATCTGACATAGTGGCTCTTCTATGTTTGAAATGGTGGCTTTTTAATCGTTGACATGGAGTCACGTATATGTTTGACATAGTGCTTATTTTATGTTTGACATGGTAACTCTTTTATATTCGAAATGTTGGCTCTATAATGTTCGACATGGTCGCTCTTCGTTGTTTGACATTGCGCTTCTATTATGTTTAGCAGCTTTGTTGTGTTTTTAAGGTGTTTTGATAAAAAAAATCTTTTTGCACTACTAAGATTCGAACCCAGGTCGCTACATTAGCATTCCAGTCTGTTCGCATCTTGGCTATATCTTTCCAATTGGAGAACGTGAATTGTGGCCCTTATAATTCAATTCTTACAGCAAGTCAATTGAAGTAAAAAGTTATGACATAATCAATTTCTCAGTCAGCCAGTATCAGTCTCAATTTGAGTTAGTAATATGGTTACGCAATTTAAATCAAGTCGTGTGTGCATTTCTTCGGCACTGTTTTCAACTTGTTGTGATGTAATCTTTATCACAATCGGAATTCAGCCAGTCAGTTTTTTCTCTAGCATTCTTACAATGAATTTTAGGTCGAAAGAGCTGCTTGACCTTTGCAAAAAGCAGGTTTTTCGAATATTTAATCCCTTTAACATTGAGCAATTTCTTAGCCAAGATGCATGTACCGTCCCAGGAAAATTTCTGATCAAATGGTGCAGGTTTGAAGAAAATCGGTTGAGCCATTTTTTCTGAAATCTATCGCATACCTACCCACATACAGACAACTCATTTTTAGTATATAGGACTAGCAATCTTCGCCCCCCGATGGGGGGCATCTAGATAGAATCTCTGGCACTCTACAAGTATCAAAAAGACGGCCAAATAAAGCCTTCACATAGACAATAGAAAAACTGCTCAAATGAAGTGCAATGCAAAAAAATATCCCAGGACAGCAAGCAACCCCCCAGATAGCAAGCACCCCCAGATAGCAAGCATCCACCTAATAGCAAGCACCCTTAGATAGCAAGCATCCCCAGATAGCAAGCACCCTTGGATAGCAAGGCAAGCATCTCCAGATAGCAAGCACCCCCAGATAGCAGGCACCCCAGATAGCAAGCATCCACCTAATAGCAAGCACCCCAAGATAGCAAGCATCCACCTAATAGCAAGCACCCTTAGATAGCAAGCACCCCCAGATAGCAAGCACCCCCAGATAGCAAGCACCCCAAGTAGCAAGCATCTCTAGATAGCAAGCACCCCCAGATAGCAGGCACCCCAGATAGCAAGCATCCACCTAATAGCAAGCACCCCAAGATAGCAAGCATCCACCTAATAGCAAGCACCCTTAGATAGCAAGCACCCCCAGATAGCAAGCACCCCCAGATAGCAAGCATCTCCAGATAGCAAGCACCCCCAGATAGCAAGCATCCACCTAATAGCAAGCACCCCCAGATAGCAAGCATCCACCTAAGCAAGCACCCCCAGATAGCAAGCATCCACCTAATAGCAAGCACCCCCAGATAGCAAGCACCCCCAGATAGCAAGCACCCCCAGATAGCAAGCATCTCTAGATAGCAAGCACCCCCAGATAGCAGGCACCCCAGATAGCAAGCATCCACCTAATAGCAAGCACCCCCAGATAGCAAGCATCTCCAGATAGCAAGCACCCCCAGATAGCAGGCACCCCAGATAGCAAGCATCCACCTAATAGCAAGCACCCCCAGATAGCAAGCACCCCCAGATAGCAAGAACCCCCAGATAGCAGGCACCCCAGATAGCAAGCATCCACCTAATAGCAAGCACCCCAGATAGCAAGCACCCCCAGATAGCAAGCACCCCCAGATAGCAAGCACCCCCAGATAGCACGCATCTCCAGATAGCAAGCACTCCAAGATAGCAGGCACCCCAGATAGCAAGCATCCACCTAATAGCAAGCACCCCCAGATAGCTAGAACCCCCAAGATAGCAAGCATCCCCCAGATAGCAAGCACCCCCAGATAGCACGCATCTCCAGATAGCAAGCACTCCAAGATAGTAGGCACCCCATTTATGTTTGACATGGTAGCTGTTTTGTGTCTGACATGGTGGCTCTTTAATGTTTGAGCTGGTGGCTCTTTTATGTTTGACATGGTGGCACTTTAATGTCTGAAATGGAGTCATGTATACGCTTGACATGGTGACTCGTAGATGTTTGACAAAGTGGCTCTTTTATGTTCGACATGTGGCTCTTTAATGTTTGACATGGTGGCTCTTTAATGTTTGACATGGTGGCTCTTTAATGTTTGACATGGTGGGTCTTTAATTTATGACATGGTGGCTCTTTTATGTTTGACATGATGGCTCTTTAATGTTCGACATGGTGGCTGTTTAATGTTTGTTATGTAGTCATATGTATATGTTTTACATGGTGGCTCTTTTATGTGTGACATGGAGTCACGTATATATTTGACATGGAGTCACATATGTTTGACATGGTGGCTCTTTAGTGTTCGATATGGTGGCTCTTTAATGTTTGACATGGTGGCTCTTTTATGTTTGACATGGTGGCTCTTTAATGTTTGACATGGTGGCTCTTTTATGTTCGACATGTTGGCTCTTTAGTGTTTGACATGGCTCTTTAATGTTTGACATGGTGGCTCTTTTATGCTTGACATGGTGGCTCTTTAATGTTCGACATGGTGGCTCTTTAATGTTTGACATGGTGGCTCTTTTATGCTTGACATGGTGGCTCTTTTATGTTCGACATGGTGGCTCTTTTTTGTTCTACATGGTAACTCTTTTATGTTTGATACGGTGGCTTTTTAATATCTGACATTGTGGCTCTTCTATGTTTGACATTGTGGCTCTTTTATGTTTGACATGGTGGCTCTTTAATGTTTGACATGGTGGCTCTTTAATGTACGACATAAAGGTTCGTTTATGTTCGACATGGTGGCTTTTTTAGATTTGACATGGTGGCTCTTTTAGGTTTGACATGGTAGCTCTTTTATGTTCGACATGGTGGCTCTTAAATGTTTCACATGATGGCTCTTAAATGTCTTACATGGTGGCTCTTTTATGTTTGACAATGTGGCTCTTTAATGTTTTACATGGCGGCTCTTTTATGTTCGAAATGGTGGCTCTTTAATGTTCGACATGGTGGCTCTTTAATGTTTGACATGCTAGCTCTTTAATGTTCGACATAGTGGCTCTTTTATGTTTGGCATGGTGGCTCTTTAATGTTCTTCATGGTGGCTCTTTTACGTTTGACATGGTGGCACTTTAATGTTCGACGTGGTGGCTCTTTAATGTTCGAAATGGTGACTCTTTAATGTTTCACATGGTGGCTCTTTAATGTTTGACATAGAGTCACGTATTTGTTTTACATGGTGCCCATGTAATGTTTGACATGGTGCCTCTTTTATGTTTGACATTGTGCTTTTTTATGTTTAGCAGTTTCGTGTTTTCAAGGTGTTTTATAAAAAAATTATTTTGCACTACTAAGATTCGAACCCAGGTCGCTACGTTGGCAGTCCAGTCTGTTCGTATCTAGGCTATCTCTTTTCAATTGGAGTACATGAATTGTGGCCCTTATAATTAAATTCTTACAGCAAGTCAATTGGGGTAAAAAGTTATGACATAATCAATTTCTCAGTCAGCCAGTATCAGTCTCAGTTCAAGTTAGCAATATGGTTACGCAATTTAAATCAAGTCGTGTGTGCATTTCTTCGGCACTGTTTTCAACTTGTTGTGATGCAATCTTTATGACAATCAGAATTCAGCCAGTCAGTTTTTTTCTCTAGCATTCTTACAATGAATTTTAGGTCGAAAGAGCTGCTTGACCTTTGCAAAAAGCAGGTTTTTCGAATATTTAATCCCTTTAACATTGAGCAATTTCTTAGCCAAGATGCATGTACCGTCCCAGGAAAATTTCTGATCGAATGGTGCAAGTTTGAAGAAAATCGGTTGAGCCATTTTTTCTGAAATCTATCGCATACCTACCCACATACAGACAACTCATTTTTAGTATATAGGATTTTGTTGCTTGAGTTCGCCTCTGAATAAACGGTTTATCCACAGCACCCTGCCTGAACCCCCACATTTTCTGTTCAGCTTCAATTTACGCAAGTCTTCTCTGCATTGACCTCGGGCGCTCCGGTTTGCCTTGAGGCCCTGCCTGCCCGTCTCCCGCTCTCCTCCTTCTCAGTTGAGAACAATTCAATTTCTGGGAGAATTTCCCAAGTTTTATTGGCCGGGCTAATGGGGGTCAGGCGACCCCTCGGCGACAAGTGGACTGAGCTCATTACAACCGGCAAATTGTCTTCTGCCCCTCGGCCGCTCCCGCAGCCACAATGGTCAGAACTGTTGAATAATTTCATTCACACCCCCCGTTCCGGCTGATAAACAGCCTCAGGCTCTCGGCCCGATATTTTCCCTTCAATTCTCCCAGTTTCCTCATCCCATTATCCCATCGGCACCAACAGACTCTTAATGCAGCTCTCTTTATCAACACTAGAAGCTTTGACAGAAAACTGAGTTACCGAGATTCAGTGAGTGCTGGGATCTCCTCTGGCTGAAATATTCGAGCAGTCAGGTTTTCCATACTTCTATAAGCCAGTAAGAATGAACTGGCTAGCAAACTATTCCTGACGAAATAATGCTTTGATTTGAACGGCTTTTTTCTAAAAAAATAAATTTAGCAAACAACTCGAGACATAAGTAGAGAGGAAAACTTATGTATAGAGGGAGACAGAGAGGGAGACAGAGAGGGAGATACAGAGGGAGACAACAGATAGGGAGACAGTGAGGGAGACAGAGAGGGAGACAGAGATGAATACAACAAAGAGGGAGACAGAGAGGGAGGCAGAGAGGGAGACAAAGAGGGAGACAGAGAGGGAGGCAGAGAGGGAGACAAAGAGGGAGACAGAGAGGGAGACAGAGAGGAAGACAGAGGGAGACAAAGAGAGGGAGACAAAGAGAGGGAGACAGAGAGGGAGACAGAGATGAAGACAACAAAGAGGGAGACAGAGAGGGAGACAAAGAGGGAGACAGAGAGGAAGACAGATAGAGGGAGACAGAGAGAGGGAGACAGAGAGAGGAAGGCAGAGAGGGAGGCAGAGAGGGAGACAGGGAGGGAGATACAGGGGGAGACGCAGAGAGACAAAAAAGAGGGAGGCAGATAGGAAGACAGAGAGATCTCGGTTTCGGTTTGGTTTGGTTTAGAGTTTCAGTTTGAGAGACACGGTGAGATGCAGACAGGGGTGAGATGCAGACAGGGGTGAGATGCAGACAGGGGTGAGATGCAGACAGGGGTGAGATGCAGACAGGGGTGAGATGCAGACAGGGGTGAGATGCAGACAGGGGTGAGATGCAGACAGGGGTGAGATGCAGACAGGGGTGAGATGCAGACAGGGGTGAGATGCAGACAGGGGTGAGATGCAGACAGGGGTGAGATGCAGACAGGGGTGAGATGCAGACAGGGGTGAGATGCAGACAGGGGTGAGATGCAGACAGGGGTGAGATGCAGACAGGGGTGAGATGCAGACAGGGGTGAGATGCAGACAGGGATGAGATGCAGACAGGGGTGAGATGCAGACAGGGGTGAGATGCAGACAGGGGTGAGATGCAGACAGGGGTGAGATGCAGACAGGGGTGAGATGCAGACAGGGGTGAGATGCAGACAGGGGTGAGATGCAGACAGGGGTGAGATGCAGACAGGGGTGAGATGCAGACAGGGATGAGATGCAGACAGGGATGAGATGCAGACAGGGGTGAGATGCAGACAGGGGTGAGATGCAGACAGGGGTGAGATGCAGACAGGGGTGAGATGCAGACAGGGGTGAGATGCAGACAGGGGTGAGATGCAGACAGGGGAGAGATGCAGACAGGGTGAGATGCAGACAGGGGTGAGATGCAGACAGGGGTGAGATGCAGACAGTGGTGAGTAGGCCCAGCCAGGACAGCTCAGGAGATGAAAATAATATTTTTATTCTCGGCCACGGAACGGATAAATGAGATGCAAAGTGGGCCAAAAGGCCGCAAATTGAAAGGCAAATTAGCCGATTCTTCGTCGCCACGACCAGCTCTGAGCAGGCGGTTTCGAATTTGCAGATATTCAGAATGAAAGCCGCAGCAGATGCTAACGGGGGGATGCTGCTAGCTTGGGAAAATAGAGACGAGCGATATAGAATTTCTATTACCATGCAGCTGAATGCCTTTTCAGCTTTGGCGAGCCTGTGACAACTTGCCACTCTCATGGGGACTGCGGTGGGAGTTCCTGTCACTGTAAGCTGATAGTCCACTGCGGCCTAGCACAAATAATTAGTGTGGGATAAAAAATGTGGCCAAACTTTCACCCCCAACCCCTCGGAAGAAGAGGGAGAGAGGTGTTAGAAGGGGAGCGTTTTCACATTCACCAATAAATGGCGTCTGAAGTCACAATCCTCACAGCTTCACAATCCCCACAGATTCACAATCCCCACAGATTCACAATCCCCACAGATTCACAATCCCCACAGATTCACAATCCCCACAGATTCACAATCCCCACAGATTCACAATCCCCACAGATTCACAATCCCCACAGATTCACAATCCCCACAGATTCACAATCCCCACAGATTCACAACCCCCACAGATTCACAACCCACACAGCTTCACAATCCCCACAGATTCACAATCCCCACAGATTTACAATCCCCACAGATTCACAATCCCCACAGATTCACAATCCCCACAGATTCACAATCCCCACAGATTCACAATCCCCACAGATTCACAATCTCCACAGATTCACAATCCCCACAACCTCATAATCTCCAATATTCACAATCCCTAAGATTCACAATTCCCAAGATTCACAATCTCCAAGATTCACAATCCCCAATATTCACAATACCCGATATTCACAAAACCCAATATTCACAATCCCGAATATTCACAATATCCACGGCTTCATAATCGCCAAGATTCACAATCCCCAATATTCACAATACCCGATATTCACAAAACCCAATATTCACAATACCCGATATTCACAAAACCCAATATTCACAATCCTGAATGCTCACAATATCCACAGCTTCACAATCCCCAATATTCACAATCCCCAATATTCACAATCCCCAATATTCACAATCCCCAATATTCACAATCCCCAATATTCACAATCCCGAAGATTCACAATATCAAACAGCTTCACAATCCCCGAGATTTACAATCCCCAATATTCACAATCCTCACAGATTCACATTTGCCATTCGGTAGCTCAGAAGTTGAGTCATTGTCGAGCGCAGCCACATTCCATTTCAGCTGTCTACGCACAGAGGCCTCAGACGGCCCAGTTTCACTTGGCAAAAATTAACCCAAGGCGAGCTGCAAGAGCCTTCTAGAAGAAGACTAGACAAGCAATGCTGCATTGGTGGGCGGAGGCGCAGTCACTCGTTAAGACGCTATTGTTGAAGTTCTTTGCCAACTCCTGGGGATATTCTTCCCTTCCTATGGAGCTAGTTTCGTCTTAATACTCGAACTTGCCCCATTTTTTTCTATCCCCAATAGATCCCAATAGCAGAGATCCCTGAGGATCGCTGAGGCCGGGTATTGTCCCCGCTAAGTCCCTCGCACACTGGGTGGGTGGGGGCAGCCGGAGACCGCGCCACAATGTTGCACAAATTCCGAGCTGGCTAAATGTTGAATCTGAAAGCAGACTTGAATAGTCGCTGGGGGGATGGTTGCTTTCAGATTGCTGCAACCCAGTTGTCTACGCTATTCCGCTATGGGGCAGCCACTTGAGCCCATGCGGGCTGAATTCGCTCATTAAGCTGCATGGTTTGAAATTTTTTGACCCGAATTTCTTTGCTTTTTGTGTGTTTACGCAAAAAATATTTGGGTGGGGGATTGGCGGATATTATTACAGAAAACTGCTGGCTCTGCATGCGATTGGGTGCTAAGCATTTTAATGTTTAATTGAAATCTGAAAATTACTTTGATAATCCAATCAGGTTGTCGGGTTTCAGTCCTTAATCCAATCCGACAACAAATTGATATTTTACGTTGCGGGGGAACCATGGATCACTAGATATAGAATCTGGAATAAAAACACCTGATTAAATCATTTAGTAAAACAAAGTCTTGTGTAAAAAACCCGGAAATTACCCAAAGCACGGAAATTTCCAAACTTACAGAAACTTTCTAAAATAAGGAAGCATCGAAAAAGCGGAAACTTCCCAAAGCACGGAAACTTCCCAAAGCACGAAACTTCCCAAAGCACGGAAAATTCCCAAAGCACGGAAACTTCCCAAAGCACGGAAACTTCCCAAAGCACGGAAACTTCCCAAAGCACGGAAAATTCCCAAAGCACGGAAACTTCCCAAAGCACGGAAACTTCCTAAAGCACGGAAACTTCCCAAAGCACGGAAACTTCCCAAAGCACGGAAACTTCCCAAAGCACGGAAACTTTCCAAAGCACGGAAACTTCCCAAAGCACGGAAACTTCCCAAAGCACGGAAACTTCCCAAAGCACGGAAACTTCCCAAAGCACGGAAACTTCCCAAAGCACGGAAACTTCCCAAAGCACGGAAACTTCCCAAAGCACGGAAACTTCCCAAAGCACGGAAACTTCCCAAAGCACGGAAACTTCCCAAAGCACGGAAACTTCCCAAAGCACGGAAACTTCCCAAAGCACGGAAACTTCCCAAAGCACGGAAACTTCCCAAAGCACGGAAACTTCCCAAAGCACGGAAACTTCCCAAAGCACGGAAACTTCCCAAAGCAAGGAAGCTTCTTAAAGCTGAAGGAATGCGAAGAATCGCATTAAACAGAAAATTGCCTACCATGGGGGCAAGCAGTTAACAATACAGAAGAAGAAATTTCATTAATGATGCCTCGACATTTCAGGGAACGGGACTACAAAATGTATTGCAGGCGCCAACAAGCGCACTTGCTGATGTTGCTGTTTTTTGCGTTCGAAAAATCGTTTCAATTTTTTCACCGATGCTCTGAAAGAACGGTGTTCGTCTTTTCCCACTAGCTTTTATCCCAGCCCTGAACTCGGCCATTCTGGTGCCCAGTGCCGAAGGGGAGATTAATTGCCCCGGCCAAGTGTAAACAAAATGCTGCAGAAATTCTTCGAAGCTATAGAGAGTGAGAGTGGCCCGCTCCCCACAATGCACGGGTTGCGAGCGAGCCGCGATTCCCGTTGCTTAGAACAACAAGAAAAGGTGCAGCAATAACATACATCACTGCACCACAAGGCGAATTAAAGTGTAGCATTATGCTATGGAAATCTTTCACAGTTTCACTCTCTGCGCTCCATCTCTTGCGGCTGCGAAACGGAATTGAGCCTCACAAGGGCTGCGTGTGAAAGAAACAAGAGGGGCCACTTTATTTTCTGGGAAGAAAAACATCCCGCGGGGGGAAGAGCGATGGCCGAGGCGCCGTCCTCCCAATTAGGACCCGAGCAGCTCTGTGGGATCCGTGCGGTTGCTGGGACTTCGAGTTACGAATAATCTACCTTCTCCTCTAATAGCATTTCCCATGCGTTCGCACCTGCCACGCAGTCCATCGTCCGTAAACCATTAAAACAGCTTTTACGCATTTTGCAGGGCCGGAAACCCCCGGCAACCCCAGCCATATTTGGAATTGACACTCGGTTTAAAATATAAACATATCATAACTGGTTGATATTGAAGTCGCTTGCACATGGTCTGGCGGCTGACTGGGTGCACCTTTGAGCTGGTTGGTTGTCAATGCTTTTGAACCCTTGATTGTGTCTCTGACTGGAGCTTGATTGTGTCTCTATGGCTTGATTGTGTCTCTATGGTTTGATTGTGTCTCTATGGTTTGATTGTGTCTCTATGGCTTGATTGTGTCTCTATGGTTTGATTGTGTCTCTATGGTTTGATTGTGTCTCTATGGCTTGATTGTGTCTATATAGCTTGATTGTGTCTCTATGGCTTGATTGTGTCTCTGACTGGAGCTTGACTGTCTCTGACTGGGGCTTGATTGTGTCTCTCACTGAGGCTTGATTGTGTCTTTGACTGGGGCTTGATTGTGTCTCTGACTGGGGCTTGATTGTGTCTCTATGGCTTGATTGTGTCTCTATGGCTTGATTGTGTCTCCATGGCTTGATTGTGTCTCTATGGCTTGATTGTGTCTCCATGGCTTGATTGTGTCTCTATGGCTTGATTGTGTCTCTATGGCTTGATTGTGTCTCTATGGCCTGATTGTCTCTCTGACTGGGGCTTGATTGTGTCTCTATGGCTTGATTGTATCTCTATGGTTTGATTGTGTCTCTATGGCTTGATTGTGTCTCTATGGCTTGATTGTGTCTATATAGCTTGATTGTCTATATAGCTTGATTGTGTCTCTATGGCTTGACTGTGTCTCTATGGCTTGATTGTGTCTCTATGGCTTGATTGTGTCTATATAGCTTGATTGTGTCTATATAGCTTGATTGTGTCTCTATGGCTTGACTGTCTCTCTGACTGGGGCTTGATTGTGTTTTTGACTGGGGCTTGATTGTGTCTCTGACCGGGGCTTGATTGTGTCTCTGACTGGGGCTTGATTGTGTCTCTGACTGGGGCTTGATTGTGTCTCTGACTGGGGCTTGATTGTGTCTCTGACTGGGGCCTGATTGTGTCTCTGACTGGGGCTTGATTGTGTCTCTGACTGGGGCTTGATTGTGTCTCTGACTGGGGCCTGATTGTGTCTCTGACTGGGCTTGATTGTGTCTCTGACTGAACATTTTTTCACTATCTTATGTTGTTATTGTTTGAGAAAAAAGTGAGTCGGCAAAGTCCTGCTTGTAAGTGGCTGTCTTCAAATGTCTTCAAATACACTTCCACAGCTCTTGAGCATGTCGGCAGGTCCTCTGTAGTCGGCTCTGCAACATGGTCGGATTGCTTTAAAGCAAGATGGCACACTTCACAACGAGAACCGACAAAAAAGAAAGTGTCCTTGCAGCAGCAACAAACGAAGATGTCAATTGCTGGCCAAGAGGTGTCAATCAAATTGAAAATGAAAGGGATCGGAACAAGAGTTGCGATCGCTTCTGGGCACAGGCAAAGACAGACATTGGGTGCCTCTGGCCACTCCACACCTCAGGAAAATTGCCAAGAGACAGCAATCGCTGCTCAGATGCTTTGACAAGGCCCTTCTTTCATTTTGGGAGCCTCCTAAACAAGACTAAAAAAGGAGTGTGTTTCTACAGTTTCAACTTTCTGCCTTGAAGAATTAAAGGAAGTCTGCTTTCAGAGGCCAAAATCCAGTCTCGCATATTGTCTCTCGGCCTCAGCAAACTGGCAAAACTGCCGGGCATTGTCATGCCAAACAATTGGACTCAACAAGTCGACAGTGGAATGGGGTGGAGATGCTCGCTTCAATGCCTCATTTCACGCGAAAGGAAGAGTAAAATGGGGAGTGAAAAATGGGGAGTGAAAAATGGGGAGTGAAAAACAGCTGCGGAAATTATGAGCACTCAGTCAGTGTCCAAGCCGTCAGGGATTAAACCTCTCTGCAGTGCCTTCGTTTCGAATAAATGTCAATGAACTTTTAAAACCTGCTGCAGCACCCTGACTTCAAAGACTGTCAAAATTGATTACAACCAGGTTTTCAGTATTGTTCTGTGTCACACCCTCGATTCAGCAGAGTGACCCGTTGCTTCTCCCACCCGATCTAGCAGAGTGACCCGCTGCTTCTCCCACCCGATCTAGCTGAGTGACCCGTTGCTTCTCTACCCGATCTAGCTGAGTGACCCGTTGCTTCTCTACCCGATCTAGCTGAGTGACCCGTTGCTTCTCTATCCGATCTAGCCAGAGTGACCCGTTGCTTCTCCCACCCGATCTAGCTGAGTGACCCGTTGCTTCTCCCACCCGATCCAGCAGAGTGACCCGTTGCTTCTCTACCCGATCTAGCCAGAGTGACCCATTGCTTCTCTACCCGATCTAGCAGAGTGACCCGTTGCTTCTCTACCCGATCTAGCAGAGTGACCCTTGCTTCTCTACCCGATCTAGCCAGAGTGACCCGTTGCTTCTCTACCCGATCTAGCAGAGTGACCCGTTGCTTCTCTACCCGATCTAGCAGAGTGACCCGTTGCTTCTCCCGCCCAATCTAGCCAGAGTGACCCGTTGCTTCTCTACCCGTTCTAGCAGAGTGACCCGTTGCTTCTCTACCCGATCTAGCTGAGTGACCCGTTGCTTCTCCCGCCCAATCTAGCCAGAGTGACCCGTTGCTTCTCTACCCGATCTAGCAGAGTGACCCGTTGCTTCTCTACCCGATCCAGCAGAGTGACCCGTTGCTTCTCCCACCCGATCTAGCCAGAGTGACCCGTTGCTTCTCTACCCGATATACCTGAGTGACCCGTTGCTTATCTACCCGATCTAGCAGAGTGACCCGTTGCTTCTCTACCCGATCCAGCAGAGTGACCCGTTGCTTCTCTACCCGATCTAGCTGAGTGACCCGTTGCTTCTCTACCCGATCTAGCAGAGTGACCCGTTGCTTCTCCCGCCCAATCTAGCCAGAGTGACCCGTTGCTTCTCTACCCGTTCTAGCAGAGTGACCCGTTGCTTCTCTACCCGATCTAGCTGAGTGACCCGTTGCTTCTCCCGCCCAATCTAGCCAGAGTGACCCGTTGCTTCTCTACCCGATCTAGCAGAGTGACCCGTTGCTTCTCTACCCGATCCAGCAGAGTGACCCGTTGCTTCTCTACCCGATCCAGCAGAGTGACCCGTTGCTTCTCCCACCCGATCTAGCCAGAGTGACCCGTTGCTTCTCTACCCGATATACCTGAGTGACCCGTTGCTTCCCCACCCGATCCAGCAGTGACCCGTTGCTTCCCAGTTCATTACTGCTGAGCAAGCTCAAAAGCCAATCACCCGACAGTTATTACAGAAGGCCGATATGTTTTCAACTGCCGCCATCCCTATAGCGCAATTCATAAAATAATAAAACGCAACCTCAAGGGTTTTCCGCAATTGCTAATTACTTTTCTGTTTAATGGAGGCCTGAAACAAGCCGGTGACAATGGTGATAAAGGGGGGGGTAGCTGCCTGGAAACTGAGTCCAATGTTTTCTGAGTTAGATAACTGCATGAACACGTGTATGCTGTAATTGCTACATCCCACAGGACTCCCCAATGGGATCTGCTCCCCTCTCGTACCCCCACTCTCTAACCTATTGTTGACGCTTTAACAATGAGGCTGACAATGGAAGCTTAGACAATGGAATTCTGCTGTATTTGAGGAGCCCAACAAACCATTGGGCATATATCATCTCTGCCGCGGTCATTGGCCTGTCACAGTCGGACTGCACGACTGCTGCATGCTGGGGAGCGGAGGAGGGCTGCCAGTGAGGGGACAAACTTCCCAATGAGCTCACAGACCGAGGATCCAGGTGATGGGGGGGGAGTAAATTCATATCCTTGGCTAATGCCCCCATCACCCCCTGACTTCAGCAGGGCACGACTGAATGCCCCGGCACTTCCCAACTCCCCCAAAATATGCTTTACGCTTCATATTGTTTCCCAAAGACAATGAACTCCTCAGCTTGGTGTGTATTGTGGCTCAGCAGCATGGAGTCATTAGTTAGACTGCTCAAACTCTGGGATCAACTATAACGTGAGCAACCCAAAAAACTGCAGGAAGTCTCCTAGTGGAACAAGAAAACCCCGCAAAGCTGCTAATCAAAAAGCAAGAAAGCAGTTCTTTGAAGAGCCGCTGACATGGCCGCGATTATGACTAGCAAAAAAAGCAACGAGCGACCCCCCCCCCCGTCCTCGGGCCCACCGCCTCGTAACGCGCAAGTTTAATAACGCATATGAAACGATTGTTTATCTGACGCAATAAATTTCTATATATGAAGCTAGAAATCTGCGCAACCCTATACTGCTGTTGTCTTTTTATGGAGTGCGGCCTTGGTTATTGGCCTTGACAACGGGCGATGGCTACAGGCTGGAGGTGCAGTGATTCGCTAGCGAGCTCCGGGACTATAATAAAAATTGGCAGGTGCAAACAAAGGAACTGTCGGGGGGGAGGTGTAAGGCGGTTAGATTAAGATGGCAATTAAAAAGCCAAGTAGGAGAGAAGCGTGTAAAAGGAAAGAAGCTGGTGAACACTCTGCAACGGAGGGGATTTAGCTATGGGAAGTTTTACAGCGAGCTTCGGGCTGGGGGAGACTGCCGGCCATTATCAACTTATATTGGCCGGCCATGAAAGCAGAGAGACGGCTTGCTATGGCGCTAATTTTAATTTCTGCTGTCTGTCTGAAAAAAGAGCATCGGATATCAATTTTGTATCTGTTCTTTGTGCGGCGGGAGCTGGTTGGAGAATTTCGAAGAAATGACTGATTATTGCAGCTAACAGAAGGAAGTTCAAAGGCGCTTCAGCATTGATATAATAATAATAAAACAATAATTGATTTCACCTGCCCCAATTGGGCCAGATGTGCAACCGACAGCTCAGCCGCAGCTATTGTGCGGCGCATCTGAAGGCTGCGTACGGCTGTTCAGCCCAAGGACTGGGGGGGGGGTCGCCACATACCCTCAATTACCCCAGCTAATGCTGGCACCCATTTTACAGCTGGGTGAACTGAAGCAATGCAGAGTTAAGTGTCTTGCTCAAGGACAGGACACAAACTGTTCCAGTGGGACTGGGAATCGAACCCCCGACCTTCAATTCGTGAGTCCGACGCTCTGACCACGGGGCTACAACCCCCTTCACCTGCTTCACGATAGAGACATCTTTTAACGAACTAGTTAGCCTATTAAAAGAAGTTTATTGTTTAAAAACCGAAATTTTATTTTCGGTCGAGTCAGTTCAGCTAAACAAAAAATCATAATTCATCCGATTAATTTTATTCGATTTCTAAGAAAAATGAATATTAGATTTCAAAGAAACCATTTAACATAAACCTACGGACACGTATGCACCCGCAATATTGATGCAAAATCAGTTTAGCAAGGAGAATGAACATAACTAGAAATTGTGTGTACACTTTTGCCATTTGTCCTATGATATCCTTGCTATGTGTGCTATTCTATCGTTGTGATGCCGATTGAATAAAGGGATCAGGCAAATCTCTAGCAAAAGTACATCGCACTTGATAGGAAGAGATAAGCTATAGGTGTCACTCAACAATGTACATCTCAAATGTTAAGTTTACATGCATAGCATCATCGTAAATAGATTTTCAACCATAGCTTTAGCTGAATAAGCTTTGCAGAATCAATAAACTGGGGTGTGTAAATCTACAGCACCCCAAAACAGGAGCAGCAATAGAGAAGAACAACTTCTGCAATGAAAACAGACTGAATGGGGCTGGATAGAGGCGGGTGGTCGGAGCTGCCTGTAGATTCCCCCTCCCCCTCCCAAAAAAATTGAGGAACAATGCAGGCTGCTGAGAAGCTATCAAGCTGTGTGGTCTGCAGACTCAAACAATGAATGGACCAGACAGACAAGCAGAGTGGCTGGCCTATTGGGGAAAAATAAAAAGAATGAGTACACCCGGCCTGGGCTCAGAAGCTGCTTATTGAGTTAAAAGCGATAAGGTTAAATAATTACACGAAAGCATTGAGAGTTTTGAGACACAGGTAGGGGAGTAGAAACGGAGAGGGGTGGGGCGGGCTAAAACTATTTAGAGAGCAAGATGAACGCGGTCAGCCGCTGCAGACTGACAGTTGCCTGCGTATATAGGCAAGAGCGGGAAGGCAGAGATAGATAACAGATGTGCGGAGGATCAACTGCACTAAAGTTGTAAAATCAACCATAGATAGATACAAATGAATGTACACTCACGGGGGAAGCGAGGAAGGGTATCGATCGATAAGAACAGACGTACAAATGTACACTCCCGGGGGGAGGGAGGAAGGGTATCGATCGATAAGAACAGACGTGCAAATCTACAATCTCGAAGGAAGGGAGAGATGGTATCGATCGATAATACACCTTATTCAGTGTTGGAGTGGCAGATTATCGATTGATAAGAGACGGTGCACAGACATGTACACCGGCGAAAGAAGTATAAATTAACTGTACGCAATAATGAACGGAGTAATTTTAATAGACGATTCGGACTATTATTTATAGACTTACAAGCTTTCACCACAAAGATTCTGTAGCAATAAAAAGAGGAAAAAAACACGAACACGAGTCATCCATTTTTCGATGGCAAAGAGTGCGTCCCTTAACTAAAAGCGCGGTCGGTCAGATCAGCGACCTACTCAGAGGCGATTCTGAAGGCGCCGGTTCCGACTTGCCGGTGCTGCCACTGCCGCCGCCGCCAGCCGCAGCGGCCTGCAGCAGCATGCTGTACGCGGCCAGCGATTTCTGAAAGTCAGCCGCTGCCGCCGCGGCAGCAGCTGCAGCCGCAGTCGTTCCGGATGTTTGACTCGCCGACGAGGTCCCCATTGTTGGTGTTGCGTTGGCCAGCGTCGACATGACAGCTGCGGGAGAGAAGCCGCCTGAGTCGGCGGACGAAGCAGCCGCGGCGGCGGCAGCAGCGGCGGCAGCAGCGGAGGCCCAGCTGCTGCTGCTTGGAGCGTGCTGCGGCGGCGGCGGGGGCGGCGGGGGCGGCGGACAATAGCCCGGTGGCAGCATGGCGGCCGCGGCGGCAGCGGCAGCGGCGGCGGCTGCGTAGCTGCCGTAGAGGTGCTGGGAGAGCTGCTCGGCAGCGGATGAGGTCGGGTGGTGCCGGTGGTGTTGAGCGTGGGCGGCGCTGACGGGAGGGTAGAAGCTGGGGAAGCCAGCGGCCAGGGCCCGCGCCTTCTCGATGGCCAGCAGCGCCTCGGCTGGGTGGCCGGACGCTCCGCCGCCGGCCATGGGGTGGTACAGAAGACCGGCGCCAAAGTGCGGCGGCAGCGGCGGCGGAGGCGGTGGCGGCGGAAGGCCTGCAAGGTGGTGGTTCAATTTCAAGTGCCAATTTCTGGATTTAAAAAATCTGGATTTCTATGAAAAAAATTATGGATTCATAATCGGCCTTCAAAAAACGTGTTTTAAAGTTCGAGATGGCCGAGTTTTTACGCCAAATTTTTAACCTCATGCTGTCTCGCCCTGCCCTGATAATAAAACTATAAATTTATTGCCAATTTTTAGATTTCGAAGTCAATTCAGCACCAACTTCAACAGCCCCCCTGAACAGAATTGAATTGGCGGGTTGCTGACGCGAAGCCAAGTTAAGCCTTGTCTAAATGTCGACAGGAAAACGGTAAACACCCCCACTACGTGATGACTGTGCAGGAGGTTAACATTTTTCGATGACTTGGAATTGCTTTTTTATATTGTCAGATAAGATGCTGCTAATCTATTCGGGCAAGCAAAATGCATAATCAGCCCCCACAAACGAATACCAGGCATCCCCTGCAAACCAGCTTGACATATGGCAACAGTTTGTAGTCGCGGAATTCGCAACGGGAGGGGGGGCTCTGCCTGCAGCTGCATGCAGTGTGTAGCAAAACAAAAAAATTGAGAATTGCACCAAATTGGAGAATTTGATCAACATTCTCTCTGTTCCGCCTGTATATGGAGTGAAGGCGGGAGGGTCTCACATAACAAAATAGAGAAGGAGCTTAATTAATTCCTTCCCCAAGGCCTAATTATCATGCCCAATTATTGCACCAGAAAGCTATGATGTTATTCGTTTCCAGCTATTGGGCCACAAACTGCATGGACTCGAAATTGTAACGAGGCAAGAATTCAATTATCAATTCCTATGGGCGCTGTGAATCCTCTTGAGGAGGGGTTGTGAATCCTCTTGAGGAGGGGTCGTGAATCCTCTTGAGGAGGGGCTGTGAATCCTCTTGAGGAGGGGTTGTGAATCCTCTTGAGGAGGGGTTGTGAATCCTCTTGGGGAGGGGTTGTGAATCCTCTTGAGGAGGGGTTGTGAATCCTCTTGAGGAGGGGTTGTGAATCCTCTTGGGGAGGGGTTGTGAATCCTCTTGAGGAGGGGTTGTGAATCCTCTTGAGGAGGGGTTGTGAATCCTCTTGGGGAGGGGTTGTGAATCCTCTTGAGGAGGGGTTGTGAATCCTCTTGAGGAGGGGTTGTGAATCCTCTTGAGGAGGGGTTGTGAATCCTCTTGAGGAGGGGCTGTGAATCCTCTTGAGGAGGGGCTGTGAATCCTCTTGAGGAGGGGCTGTGAATCCTCTTGAGGAGGGGCTGTGAATCCTCTTGAGGAGGGGCTGTGAATCCTCTTGAGGAGGGGTTGTGAATCCTCTTGAGGAGGAGTTGTGAATCCTCTTGAGGAGGGGTTGTGAATCCTCTTGAGGAGGGGTTGTGAATCCTCTTGGGGAGGGGTTGTGAATCCTCTTGAGGAGGGGTTGTGAATCCTCTTGAGGAGGGGTTGTGAATCCTCTTGAGGAGGGGTTGTGAATCCTCTTGAGGAGGGGCTGTGAATCCTCTTGAGGAGGGGCTGTGAATCCTCTTGAGGAGGGGCTGTGAATCCTCTTGAGGAGGGGCTGTGAATCCTCTTGAGGAGGGGTTGTGAATCCTCTTGAGTAGGTTGTGAATCCTTTTGAGTAGGTTGTGAATCTTCTTGAGTAGGGGTTGTGAATCCAAATGAAACCAGAAGTCATGATGATTCACTCACCTGACATCACCGGGATGGGGAAGTAGCGCTCCTTCTTGACCAGACTCTTTGGCTTGCGCCTCGGCCTGTACTTATAGTCCGGGTGCTCCTTCATGTGGATGGCGCGCAGCCTCTTGGCCTCATCTATAAACGGCCGCTTGTCCTCATCGGTGAGCAGCTTCCACTCAGCGCCGAGTCGCTTGCTGATCTCCGAGTTGTGCATCTTCGGATTCTCCTGCGCCATCTTGCGGCGCTGGCCCCGGCTCCACACCATGAAGGCGTTCATCGGCCGCTTCACGTGACTGTCGTGCATCAGCTGGCCGCCTCCGCCGCCGCCGCCGCCGCCGCTGCCGCTGCCGCCGGGGTCGCCGCTGCCGGAGCTACTGATGCCGTACATGTCGACATCATTGTCGTAGTCATTGCCGGCTGCGTCAACGACGTCCTCATCTTCGTTGGATGCTGCGATGTCCATGCGGCGGACAGCGGGCGGCAGCTGCAGGCTGCAGGCGCCACTCGCCGCGAGGGAAGTCGGCATCGGCGGCAGCGGCGGCAGCGTCGGCAGGTGGGCCGACACCGCCAGGGATGACGATGACGTTGAAGACGATGTGGCGGCAGCGGCTGCGGCTGCCACCGCGGCAGCCTGAAGGTTGAGCATGTCCTGCACAGAGTGGTGCGCCATTAGAGACATTTGACTGCGAGTCCTGCTGCTGCTGTGCGAGGGTTCGGGTTGGTGTTTGGAAGGCTCCAAGCTGTGGAGTCCCGCAGCCTGGTTTTATAGCTTACCCGGGGGGGGGGCTTAACAAAAAAACGATGGAGCCGAAAGATTGCTGCTGGGGTTGGGTGGGGGCCTCGATCCCCCTGGCTGGATTGGGTGGCTCTGGGCGCCGGTCTCTCGTCATTGGCTGCCTTCCCCAGACCAGCTGCCTAGCCTGAAGCATCCCCTGTTTAGGTTAGTCAACTGCTGGTTTATACTCACTTTATCCCCGCTAATCCGCGATGCTGCTCAAATGTTAAACAGATACAAACTGTTTTTAACCGCGGCCTGTTTGGCTGTCTTAGTGTCTTTTCTGACTTTGAATTCAAGTGAGACGAAGCGAAGATAGACACAATAAATAAGAGCTACCGCCACTCAGCCAAAGAGGCCGAGATCTAAAGTCTGGAGTGGCGAATCATCTCCCCCATATCCAGACAGCTGTAGGCTGACTGCGGAGCCTGGAGTAGCGACTCTCCTCTGAACCTCCCCCATATTCAGACAACTGTAGGCTGACTGCGGAGCCTGGAGTAGCGACTCTCCTCTGAACCTCCCCCATATTCAGACAACTGTAGGCTGACTGCGGAGCCTGGAGTAGCGACTCTCCTCTAAACCTCCCCCATATTCAGACAACTGTAGGCTGACTGCGGAGCCTGGAGTAGCGACTCTCCTCTGAACCTCCCCCATATCCAGACAGCTGTAGGCTGACTGCGGAGCCTGGAGTAGCGACTCTCCTCTGAACCTCCCCCATATCCAGACAACTGTAGGCTGACTGCGGAGCCTGGAGTAGCGACTCTCCTCTGAACCTCCCCCATATCCAGACAACTGTAGGCTGACTAGAGCTCTGTACAATCAAAGTTCAACCAAATCAAAGTTAGGGATAACTGAAAAAAACTGATGCAGAAGCCCGCCTAAGTAAACCTGCTAGTCAGCCCATGGTTGCCCGAGTATGTGCGGGTTGCTGTTTTGCTGCTCCAGACTGCTAGCCTTGGGCCTTCTTGGCCCCTGCAGCCCCGAAACGCGCAATTCAAACAAGACGAAGATAAATTAGCCCGAATACAAAAGACATTTTCAATTGCAAAGTGAATGTGAATTATATAAAAAATAGAAAAATAAGTTTTGCTTGGCGAGCTCAGCTTCATGGGCGTATTATACAATGAGCTGAGAATAATAGCTGAGAAGATTTGTTTTTGTCTGATAGATTGTATGGACACGGGCTTGTCGGTGTGTTTCTCCAGCACCCAGGCGCACCTCTGTATGGCCAAGCGGCATGCAGACAGTATAGCTGTAACTTATGCCAAAGTGGGCATCAATGGCCCTTGCTCAATGCCTCATTGTTACTCTCAGCCTTGTCTCAGCATGTGGCAGATATTATAAGCCGCTCAGAAAATAATACATACATACAATCTACACTCTCTGCCGCATTGTCTGGCACTATTGTTGAGAAGAGAAAATTCTATTATATTTAATTGTAATCTGTAACCAATCTGCCTGCAAGAGTGACCAATCTACCTGAAAGAGTGACCAATCTGCCTGCAAGAGTGACCAATCTGCCTGCAAGAGTGACCAATCTACCTGAAAGAGTGACCAATCTACCTGCAAGAGTGACCAATCTACCTGCTAGAGTGACCAATCTTCTTGTACCATTAACCAATCTACCTGCACGAGTGACCAATCTGCCTGCAAGAGTGACCAATCTTCTTGTACCATTAACCAATCTACCTGCACGAGTGACCAATCTGCCTGCAAGAGTGACCAATCTACCCACAAGAGTGACCAATGTACCTGCAAGAGTGACCAATCTACCTGCAAGAGTGACCAATCTACCTGCAAGAGTGACCAATGTACCTGCAAGAGTGACCAATGTACCTGCAAGAGTGACCAATCTACCTGCACGATTGAACAATCTACCTGCACGATTGACTAATCTACATGTACTTGCAAGAGTGACCAATCTACCTGCACGATTGACCAATCTACCTGCACGATTGACTAATCTACATGTACTTGCAAGAGTGACCAATATGCCTGCAAGAGTGACCAATCATCTACTTGCACGAGTGACCAATCTACCTGCAAGAGTGACCAATCTACCTGCAAGAGTGACCAATCATCTACTTGCACGAGTGACCAATCTACCTGCAAGAGTGACCAATCATCTACTTGCACGAGTGACCAATCTACCTGCAAGAGTGACCAATCATCTACTTGCACGAGTGACCAATCTACCTGCAAGAGTGACCAATCATCTACTTGCACGAGTGACCAATCTACCTGCAAAAGTGACCAAATCTCTTCCGAGGACGCATGCTACTTGACTCAATAGACTCAAACGCGAGCATTGAAAAACAAACAGTTAAGCTTGAGTCGAATAATTTATTCGACCCCAATTGAATTAGCCAGTAGGCAAAAATCAGCCAGCTAAGTTCATGTTGGGGGGATGCTGAGGGGGGCGACTCTGTGCGTGCGAGTTTGGCGGCGCACGCGACACAATTTCAGAATTTTGATAGCTCCTCATAGTAGTCGCTTTATCCCGTATAGCCTGTGCCTTTCCGGTGGCGCGGAGCCGTCAGCGTGAATCAAAGCGCCCTCTTGGCAAGCCATTCTGTGCAAATTAATTAAATTGTTGTTTCAACTCCCCCTCGTCACTTTTCTGCAGCTAATTACATTTAGTCCATACAGTGTCCGACTGAACTCAAGGCTCGCGTCCGCTCCTAGGAATTGCAGCTTGCTTGGTTTCGCTGTATGCTATCTTGTATGCTGTGGGACTGAGAGTTGGGCCTGCATGTCCATTCACCTGTCACTGAGAGTTGGGCCTGCATGTCCATTCACCTGTCACTGAGAGTTGGGCCTGCATGTCCATTCACCTGTCACTGAGAGTTGGGCCTGCATGTCCATTCACCTGTCACTGAGAGTTGGGCCTGCATGTCCATTCACCTGTCACTGAGAGTTGGGCCTGCTTGTCCATTCACCTGTCACTGAGAGTTGGGCCTGCATGTCAATTCACCTGTCACTGAGAGTTAGGCCTGCATGTCCATTCACCTGTCACTGAGAGTTAGGCCTGCATGTCAATTCACCTGTCACTGAGAGTTAGGCCTGCATGTCCATTCACCTGTCACTGAGAGTTAGGCCTGCATGTCCATTCACCTGTCACTGAGAGTTGGGCCTGCATGTCCATTCACCTGTCACTGAGAGTTGGGCCTGCATGTCCGGCCATTCACCTGTCACTGAGAGTTGGACCTGCATGTCCATTCACCTGTCACTGAGAGTTGGGCCTGCATGTCCATTCACCTGTCACTGAGAGTTGGGCCTTCATGTCAATTCACTTGTCACTGAAGGTTTAACCTGGCCCTGTAACCCTGTCTGTCATGGAAATTTTGCGATTTACCCGTTCCCTATAATTTCATCAGTATACAGTTTTTCCTACCTTGAGACTGGCCGCAGGAAATCGATAATTCAAGGCTAATAAAGGGTGAATTTATCGGCATCTCAAATAGCAGCGCTAGCTGGCCAAGAAGTGAGTAGCAGCAAACTAAAGCAGCAAATTTAGATCGCTGTAAGAGAATGTCAATCACATTGTGCACCAGCATAGCTCAATAATGTATTCACACGATGGCAGCTTTCAACGGGGGGGGGCATGTCAAAATCTTTCTGACCAATTATAATGCGATTGACAGTTGCATCGTCCAGCGCGGACTGCAGGTTTTATTTTAAGAAAATCGATAAGCCGTAAAGATTGTAAATGGACACTGAAAACAACCGATAAATACGGCTAGTGCGGTCTGAATGTGGGCTGCGTGAATTTTGCAAAAATGTGACTTTTATCAATGAAGACATACTTTCTCTGTATTTTAAACTTAAAGACGGGCGCTTTTCAATCTCGAACTATTTTATTTCCTCTGTGAGTTCTGGGGAATTCGCTCAATTTTGAAATATCAGATTCCATCAATTCATATCCACGCCGAGTTGTACTGCCCGCAGCCGGCGCAGGAGGTGCTGCTGACGCTGATGCGGACACCCTACCAGCCCTGCGACGCTGCTGTCACTTTTAATGACCTCGTGATGTTTTTTTGTTGTTTATTTTGAGTGCACAGAAAATCATCAATGCATGTAAGCTGAGACCAGGGATCAGTTGCCACTTGAGCTGTCTCAACTAAACAAGAGAGTCGCACAGACTTGGCAGTAGAAGTGGATGCGCTAAGCGCATAAAAGCCAGCGGATTAGCATTCGCCACAGTGACAAAAGTGGCCCATTAAAGGTAGCAGCTAGAAAAGCTTCATCATAATTCTTTCAATCCATGCAAAAGGGGACGAGCTGGGGCAGGCAAGTGGATCAGCAGAGCGGCCAGTGCCACTCTTCAACTCCATTCCAGCTTATCGGCAAGTCCCAGGAGCAGCAAATCAAGCAGCAGCTCGTGCGCGTCCCGTATCACTTTTCAGATTTCTTGCTCCAGCCCTCCAACTATAGCTATTTTCTTTTCTTTCTAAGAAAAGCCTTTTCTCCAACAGCCTTATTTCGGTCTCACAATGACTTAAAAATCTGAGTCCGAAGCGAGTATAGTTCGATAATCTGACCCCCAACCCCCCCAACTTCTCAAGCCCTTCGTGAAACTGGTGGAGACTTTATCCCGTGGGAGATGGAGGGGGAGAACCAGAGAAGAAGAGGGTTTTGAGGGGGGGGGTCGAATTTTAGGCCGATGAAGCGAGAAAAGCGTCCTGGAGGAGGCGAAATATGGTGCTGTGGATTTTAAAACCGGCCCCAATGTCAATCTCCAGACCGTGGTAAGTTGAACCGGAAGTACAGATGGCTTCTTATGTCCTGTTCTTAAGACTACAGTGGAAAAAATAATTGGTTGGCTACTGAGGAATCCAGTGATATCTGATAAGCGTACTAATTTCTTATTTAGACAAGTCTTGTATGGGTAGACCCAACTTTTGCATGAGCAGACCTAACTCTTGTATGAGCAGACCTAACTCTTGTATGAGCAGACCTAACTCTTGTATGAGCAGACCTAACTCTTGTATATATGAGCAAACTCAACTCTTGTATAAGCAGACCTAACTCTTGTATGAGCAAACTCAACTCTTGTATGAGCAGACCTAACTCTTGTATGAGCAAACTCAACTCTTGTATGAGCAGACCTAACTCTTGTATGAGCAGACCTAACTCTTGTATGAGCAAACTCAACTCTTGTATGAGCAGACCTAACTCTTGTATGAGCAAACTCAACTCTTGTATGAGCAGACCTAACTCTTGTATATGAGCATACTCAACCCTTGTATGAGCAGACCTAACTCTTGTATGAGCAAACTCAACCATTGTATGAGCAGACCTTGTATGAGCACACCGAAGTTTTTTTATAAATAAACTAATATTTATCAATGATCGTAGACTCAAATCTTGTAAGTAGGCTCAACACTTTAATGGGTAGACTTAATTATTTTTAAGCAAATCAGAAACATACATCTTAAGACCAATCAGAATCAATCAGCCCATCTATGAGCGTATAATTCCTACTACTCATCCATGAGATGATCCCCCAGCCCAGAGACTCAAAAGCGAATACGGACAAAAAGCGCGTGAAAAGTGGGGGGAGGTCCGGAGCTGTCAGGGTTTCAGGATAAAAGAGAAATGGGCACAAAATAGCCCGGGTGTGAAGCTGAGTGACAGGGAGGGAGGGAGAGTTGGAGGGGGCCTGATCCATTCTAATCTCCCTCTTCCAGTCTCCTGCTGTCGCGTGGGGGGTCAAAAACAGAGGCTTTGTTCTTTGTTTGAGGGACTGAGGCAGGCAGGCAGGCAGCAGCACTGCATTGCTCCGCCGGCGCCATGATATTATTCAGACTGCGAGGTCCCCCACCTGCATCTTTCATTTTCTCCCAGGAGGTTTTGTCTCTCTCTCTCGCACTCACTCTTTCACGCACACAAAACTCAATTCTCTTCTAAACTTCCCCAAACTTCCATGGGCTGGCCAGCCTCCCTCCTCAGTTGCTTTTGGTCTACGGGACAATTGAGGCTTTTGGGAATTAAATAATATTTGCAGTTTCTCTCTCGCCCACGTCACTGCTAGCCACAGCCTCCATCTGGAAGTGGTCCCGTATATATTATGCTCGCCCGCCTCTCTTCATCCCAAGTGCTCTGAGGAAATAATTGGCATTTGAAATCGCCTAGCTACTCCAACCGAGTCCCGGGGGCATCGGCAAGGCCAAACACAATATTGCTTCCCCCCCTTTTGCTTTTCTGCCACGCGGACCGGCTCACAGTAATATACGGAGCACACTACTTTTTGGAGGCATTGTTTAACCATCAAACTTATTAATGCTGCGGGGCCATCTTCTTGTGGCTTGCAGCTCCAAACCAATGGTCCTTGAATGGACCCGCCCCAGCCCTTCTGCACTGGGCTTTAGTAGGCAGGCAATCTGTCGAGTGAAGCTGATGCAGCACAGTGGGATCTTAGAGAGCTTCTGTACGAACAGCTTCCTCACGCGTTGGTTCAAGATATTCGAGTTTAACCGCGAGCTGCAGGGCAGGGTTCAATTAGGAAGGCCCGATCGTCACACTCGAAGAATAAGAAAACTGAAGAGACCCGGCGCCGCATAATCTTTGCAGACGGTTTTCGAACGCGCTTGTCAAGTATTGGCGACTTGCATAACGGACTCTTGGCCACGAACCGACAGTTGAGATCCCGCAAGCCCAGCAGTTAGTTCGTCACAAAAACAATGTCTCTTGACCGGGTGAATCCACTACACAGTGGGATATTAATTGCGGCACAGTTCCTGACAATTCCAGCTTCCTTTGGCCTCTCCATCCAAGTCTTTGATGTTAATCCCGTTAATCATAGCAGATTTCTATAGCCCAGTAAGGATGGCGACCGAAGCCTGTTAAATCCGCAAGACCTTTCTCTCGCCGGAATCGAGATTTTTGTAATTAACAATCTCCAGCTCTTTGTCGCCGATGCAAGCCAAGCAGCGGCAAATAAGAATGGAAATCTTTCACTCGGAGGAAATAAAAAAGCCGAACGAAGCCTCGGAGATAAAATGCCCGGTGATCAAATCAGAGAACATTTTGGCTTCCACTTCAAAGGCCTCAAAAACAACTTCAAGATCCGACAGGCAGTTTGAGATGCGCCTAATTAGTAATTCCTTTTCAGACCGACGCGAAGCCATGTTTTTAGAAAGCTGAAAGCGAAACTCTCCGATAACTTGTTTGCCTTTGTCTCGCATCCGCCCGCGGTGTTTTTCTTAATCAGTCCAGATTCAATAGCTTCATTACAAATCCTATATGCTAGCGCAACACGCTACTTATATGTCAGCTGCAAGTAGTGCATAGGGAGATTTAAGAAAATAATCAAGACAAAAAGAAAGTATCAGTAAGATTTCTTCCTTAGCAACAATTTTTTTGCTTCCAATGCGACAGAGGTCGTCAACAGTCAATTATTAGCAATTCGCGCCATCATTAATCAGCATTCTCAATATGGCTAATAAAGCCAAATAAACCTTGTCACAATGTCTCGGGAGTGTCACAACCGGCAAATTGATTGCATTCAATATATCTATTCCTTATCGCCCTTGTTCACGATCACCTTGGTGCCGCGGAGGCGACCGGTGCGTCTGGCGGCGATCAGGCCGACCTTGCGACCGGCGCTGGTGTCCCGGCGGATGGTGCTCGGTTTGCCGATGTGCTGGTGGTTGCCACCGCCGAACGGATGGTCCACCGGGTTCATGCAGACACCGCGTACTTTTGGCCAGCAGTTGCGCTTCACCTTGTACTTCCAGTAGGCCCGGCCGGCCTTCATAATCGGCTTGTCGATGCGACCACCGCCGGCTATGATGCCTACAGGGGATGGCATTTGGGTTGCCCTGACACTTGTTCTCTGACTCTAGTCCTGACTGACACTCGTTCTCTGACTCTAGTCCTGACTGACACTTGTTCTCTGACTAGTCCTGACTGACACTTGTTCTCTGACTCTAGTCCTGACTGACACTTGTTCTCTGACTCTAGTCCTGACTGACACTTGTTCTCTGACTCTAGTCCTGACTGACACTTGTTCTCTGACTCTAGTCCTGACTGACACTTGTTCTCTGACTCTAGTCCTGACTGACACTTGTTCTCTGACTCTAGTCCTGACTGACACTTGTTCTCTGACTCTAGTCCTGACTGACACTTGTTCTCTGACTCTAGTCCTGACTGACACTTGTTCTCTGACTCTAGTCCTGACTGACACTTGTTCTCTGACTCTGGGCCTGACTGACACTTTTTCCTTTAATTAGGAAATTACTGACATTTATTCTCTGACATTGGACGGACTTGACTCCCGAATGACACTAATTGTTTTTTGGACCCCTGGTTACAGCAATAGCACACGCCTACACTTACCAACCATGGCCCGACAGGCAGACGGCACAATCTTTTTGGCTCCGCTGGGCAGCTTCATGCGCGATCGTTTAGTCTCCGGGTTGTGCGCAACGAGAGTGGCGTAGTTGCCAGACGCCTTGGCCAGGCGGCCGCGATCGCCGGCCTTCTCCTCTATGCAGCAGATGATGGTGCCTTCGGGCATAGCGCCCAGCGGCAGGATGTTGCCGACCTGCAGCTTGGCTGCAAATGGGTGGGACAGCGAGGTAGGTTAGAATAAGCCTTTGCTGCTGGGAGTGTCTGGGGATCCCCGGCTGAGGCTCTGCGATGGCTGCGGACACAACCTGGGGATCTGGGATGGCTGCGGACTGAATCTACAATAAGTATCAGAAATGGCTGCAGAGACAATCCAAGGATCTGGGATCGATGGCTGCGGACTAAATCTACAATAAGTATCAGAATGGCTGCAGACACAATCCAAGGATCTGGGATCGATGGCTGCGGACACAACCTGGGGATCTGGGATGGCTGCGGACACAACCTGGGGATCTGGGATGGCTGCGGACACAACCTGGGGATCTGGGATGGCTGCGGACACAACCTGGGGATTTGGGATGGCTGCGGACACAACCTGGGGATCTGGGATGGCTGCGGACACAACCTGGGGATCTGGGATGGCTGCGGACTGAATCTACAATAAGTATCAGAAATGGCTGCAGAGACAATCCAAGGATCTGGGATCGATGGCTGCGGACTAAATCTACAATAAGTATCAGAATGGCTGCAGACACAATCCAAGGATCTGGGATCGATGGCTGCGGACACAACCTGGGGATCTGGGATGGCTGCGGACACAACCTGGGGATCTGGGATGGCTGCGGACACAACCTGGGGATCTGGGATGGCTGCGGACACAACCTGGGGATCTGGGATGGCTGCGGACACAACCTGGGGATCTGGGATGGCTGCGGACACAACCTGGGGATCTGGGATGGCTGCGGACTGAATCTACAATAAGTATCAGAAATGGCTGCAGAGACAATCCAAGGATCTGGGATCGATGGCTGCGGACTGACTCTACAATAAGTATCAGAAATGGCTGCAGACACAATCCAAGGATCTGGGATCGATGGCTGTGGACACAACCTGGGATCTGGGATGGCTGCGGACACAACCTGGGGATCTGTATCTGGTAGGTTGGCCCAGCCTGGTCCTATTAACAAAAAGAAGCAATAGCAGAAACACAGGATTTGAAACTGAATATCTAACAGTCCGCACCCTTCTTGCCACAGTAGATGAACTGGCCAGTGTGAACGCCCTCGGCGGCAACAAAGGTCTCAGTGACCTGCCTGTACCGGTAGGGATCGCGGAAGGCCACCTTAGCAAGGGGAGCACCGCGGCCGGGATCGTGGATAATGTCCCTAACAACGCCCTTGATGTAGCCGTTGCGCTCGGCAAAATCGATTGGCCTAAGCCTGGCGGCTCCCTTTCTACGCTTGGTATGCGAGCGGAACACGCTGCCCGCGCCCTTACGCTGGGACCTGATCACCCGACCCATTGCTGCAATGTGAAATTATTACAGTAACAGACTACTAATTAGTAGACAGGTTAAATAATGTAAATACTCAGGTATTATCCTGATTTCTAATCCTAAGATTCGAATGAAAAATGATATTCCAATCCAGCCAGACTTCTAAACTTTTAGCCTATCTAACTTTCAAGCAGGCATCAAGCCATAAACTACATCTAATTTTTAGTATACACACACAGATATGATAGAGAAATTATTCATAGATTTTTAAAATATCAAAGCCACAGTTATCAAAATAAAAGCTATGAATACATTCTAACTAAGATGAATATACAATACTTACTTAAGGTACTTACTCGTATACTTATGATATTTAAAGAAAAGGAAAAATGAAAAGTTAAGCATAATACAGGCACCTAGATTATTATTTTAGCAAATGTTTTTTCTAACTGAAAAGAAAAAAGTTTTTATATGACACTTATAGCAGGATCCTACGAGTATATGCAAAGAGTCTTGAAAAAATACTATTTTAGGACTAAGAAATTGTGACAAATGTGAATTGACTAACTACATTAGACCAATTATGTCAATGATATGAAAATATATTTCAATAAAAAAATTGATTACAACTTACATTGAAACTCAGAATTTGATAAAATAGGGGATAGGGGACAGGGGATATAGGAATAGGGGACCAACTTAGGGATAGGATATTGTACCTAATGCCAATAGCTAGCATAAATTTTAATACAACATTATATATTCTAGTTTTATCCCTTAGACCGAATAGAAAGGTTGCTTGTTTTTTTAGAGGTTGGATGAGTAGAAAATTTTGTGAAATTTTCCAAGTTGGGCATGATTGTGATTGTGAATGTGAATTTATATTTGCAAACATGTATTACAAGCTTTTAAGTTACAGTGTAAAAAATAACAAAAAAGAAAATAAACCATTATATATTAGATAATAGATACGTGGTAATGCTGTCAAGTCAACAAAAATAATATATCATGATCATGTCTGACCCCTTTTTGTTTTTCCACAAAATTAAAAATATTAATATTAATGAAATAGCTATAGTACAATCCAACATTTTTTTAATTCTAAATTTAAACATTATTTAAAATTAAATGTTAAGTGAAAGAGAAATAAACTAATTTATTTAGCAGGTCTGCAGGTGCGGACCCAAATGAAAGAAAAATCAGAAATGCTTAGAGCTTACCTTAATATTTTGTTTATATTATTCTGATTACTATCCATATATTTATTTTATTGTTTCTTATTGATACTTCAGCCTTTGCATTTTAATGGCCTCTAACTCAAGTTTAAGTGATTTTAGAAAAGTCCAAGGAAGTGCCATGTGGGTATTTTTTCAAGAACTTAATGGTAGAATAACAATGTTGCTTATAAAACCTGTGCCAAGCATGTTCTATAGTACTTTGGCATAGTGGAAAACATGAGATGCCATTTGGAATCATAGCGTCAAGATAAAGTTAAGGAACTAAAAATTATAGAAATTTTTTGTGAGCATGAAAAGAAAAGGCAGTGATAATGGAGATCCATTATTGAAGTAGCCTAAAATCAGCAAATGGTTTTTCAGAGTAAGCAATGAGCTCTGGGCAGATTCCAATCTGCAATCTGTTGCTATTGACAATAGCATTGTTAAGTTTATTGCATTAGACTGCTAGCTACTTATTTTTATAGAAGGTAGTGGCTTTTGACAACTTCTACAAGCAATGGCTTTTTAGTATTGAATTAAGTATAGCTGCTTTTACCATAATAAGCTTGATGCCCTTTTTTCTAATAAAATTAAGTCAAAGGTTTAGTCAGAGATTGCCAAATATGACAACTTTGCTATAACTTGTGACTTATAGAGTGAAGGACCTTTAGCTTTCATGTCTTTCACATTTCATTTGATTACAGAGGAGTAGAGGACTTTGAGCAAAAGCAATGATTACTCTTAATAAAGCCTATTACTCTTAATAGGTCATGTCTTTCACATTTCATTTGATTACAGAGGAGTAGAGGACTTTGAGCAAAAGCAATGATTACTCTTAATAAAGCCATTTGATAATGCTCACATTAGGCTCAACATCTTAGCATTGTTCTCAACAACATTGAGAGACTAGGAGATTGACCAAAAAAGAGTCCATATCCTCCTACATGATGATGCTAATAATATGATGCTAGCTAATCAACTGCTCAATGTGCTATCAACTCATTGCACTATACATAAGCTGCACTTAGTTATTAGCAAATGTAGCCTCTTGCTAACGTAGGCTTAAGAGCATTTGTAACAAAGCAAATAGTATTGATAGATGTTTCCACTACTTGGTTATAGCACAATCCAATTTATGGAAGTTGCAAGAGCAGCTATAGCTACTTTTGCATAGCCTAATCATTGATCTCAATCTTGATCTTGATTATCAAGATCTTAGCACTTTTAAAAGTCATCATCTTGGTTTTGAGATGTTAAAAAAGTCAAGATTTGTAACAAAGCGACTATTAGTAACTACAATTTAGTTAGTTTAGGTACAATTATTATGTAATAATTGTTTTTCCTTCTATTATTATCATTGTACATATATTAGCATTTTAAATGTTTAAATATGTAGATAACATATTCAAGCATAAAAAATATCATCTCTACCTATAAAAATCAAAACTCTGTCTGTCTGTCTGTCTGTCTGTCTGTCTGTGGACAAATTACTTCGCTATGGACTCCCAAACCGCTCAACCAAATTACACCAAACTTTACACCCACCCTAAACTTACTACGGAGAATGTCTTAGGCTACCTTTTAATTTCCTAGACTCAAGTCTTCCTACCTAAAAGTACAAAAAACTGCTCAAAATGCGCGATTTTTTAACTAAATCCTCCATAGCGCCGCTCCACTTCTACCGATTCTCTTCAAATTTGACACAGGCAATTTTCAACTATTTTGACACAATCGTGTAAAATTTCAAATCTCAAAGTTACTCCTGAAAGCCGCTGTGCACTTTTAAAGTTAGGCTGTTTTTTCAGCGAGGCAGCCACCCCAACCTCCGCCCGCCTGCCTCTCTTTCCCGATCTGGGCCCAGATGTGAAAAAGGGGTTTAAAATGACTAACTTTCGGCTGCCATAAGTTTGCTCCACGTGAAGCGATTGACTTCAAACTTGACACAATTCTTCATTGACTCATTCTCTGTCTAAATGTTAAGTCTTAACTCTGTAACTCAATCAGAACAGAAACTGTAAGCATGTGAAGTTTGTCTGCTTTTTCTGTTGTTTGTGGCGCTCAACTCACTCATTCCCGCAGTCCAGACGAAGGGTCAGGCGATAGGGCTCAATGTACATAGCGAATGTACAGTGTTTTGGAATAGCTTTATTTATAACCTTCTCTGCACCCCGAGAGTGGAGAGGCTACGTTTAGCCATAACAGTTTAGTGAGAATTCTAACCACTGCCCTCCCCTCTGTATTGGCAAACTCTGCAGCAGTTTAACACTGGATGGCAATTGGCAAATCGAGGGAATCCAGCATGGTTTGTAAAAGCGAAAGATTTATGAAAAGGCGATGCGATGCAATGCAATATAACCCTACTAAATTAGGCACACCATGGAAATTTTAGGTTTCTTTTAAAGGTACTGTGTAAATTTTAAATGGCCTCCTAAGAAATGCGTATTTCCTTGGTTGTTAGACTGATGCAGACTGCAGTGGAGCTGAAGATACAAAAATTCTTTTCAGGGCTTGCAAATTGGCAAGAAAGGTGACATGATCAAAGCATGAGAACAGCCATGAGAGTACTACGTCCCACAAACTGGCTTTCTAAGCAGGAATGGGCAGACTTTTACCTCTAAGTCCAGAAAAGAATCCAGCTTATGGCTGAGGGGCAGTTGAGAGTGGGGAGAAGAAGGAATAGACTATTCGAAAAGAGAGGAGAGGTGAGAGAGGGAATAAGAGAAAAGATAAAAGATAATAGGAGAGATGAGGGAGTGAGGACGATGAGAGGAGAGAGTAGAGAGGAGAGAGTAGAGGAGCGAGTAGAGAGGAGAGAGTAGAGGAGCGAGTAGAGAGGAAAGAGTAGAGAGGAGCGAGTAGAGAGGAGAGAGTAGAGTAGCGAGTAGAGAGGAGAGAGTAGAGAGTAGAGTAGCGAGTGGAGAGGAAAGAGTAGAGAGGAGCGAGTAGAGAGGAGAGAGTAGAAGAGCGAGTAGAGGGGCGAGTAGAGAGGAGAGAGTAGAGGAGCGAGTAGAGGAGCGAGTAGATAGGAGAGAGTAGACAGTAGAGTAGATAGGAGAGAGTAGACAGTAGAGTAGCGAGTGGAGAGGAGAGTGTAGAGGAGCGAGTAGAGAGGAGTTAGTAAAGAGGAGAAAGGAGAGATAAGAGAGAGAATGGAAGAGAGAAGAGATAAAGTTGTACAGATGAGAGAGGTGTAAGGAGAGATGAGAAATGAGAGATGAGAGATAAAGGAGGAGAGTGGAGAGAGAAGAGACGAGACAAGAGATGGAGAGAGTATATAGAAGAGGGAAGAGAAGAGAAGAGAAGAAAGGAGAAAGGAAAGTGAGGAGACAAAAGAGGTGAAAGAAAAGAGTACAGAGGACAAAATGAAAGAACATTAAGACAGTAAAGATGACAGATGAAAGAGGGGGGATGAGCTGAGAGCAGAGACGAAAATGAACAGACGAGAGATGGGAGAATAGAGAGAACAGAAGAGAGATAAGAGAGAAGAGATTACAGAGACGAGAGGAGAGACAAAGGGAGAGAGAAGTGAGTGAGGCGAGAGGAGAGAAAAGAGGAGAATGGAGGGGAGAGAGTAGAGAGGAGAAGAAAGATGGGAGAGAAGAGATTACAGAGACTAGAGGAGAGAGGAGAGACAGGGAGAGAGAAGAGGAAATAGGAGAATAAAGAGGGGAGAGAGAGAGAGAGAGAGAGAGAGAGAGAGAGAGAGAGAGAGAGAGAGAGAGAGAGAGAGAGAGAGAAAGCGCAGAGCAGATAGAAACGAGAAGAGATAAGAGAGAAAAGATAAAAGAAGAGAAAGGAGAGATGAAAGAGCAGACGAGAGAGAAGAGAGGTGAGGGAAGAGACGGGCGACGAGGGGAGAGAGAAGATATAAAACAAGAAAAGAGATGAGTGGAAAGAGAGAGAGGAAAGATGTGAGGGGAGAGACGAGAGAAGAGGGGAGAGAGGAGAGAGGAGAGGAGAGAGAAAACGAAAGAGTAGAGAGGAGAGAGAAGAGCAGAGAGAAAACGAAAAGTAGAAAGGAGAGAGAAGAGGAGAGAGAAAAGAATAGGGAAGAGAGATGAAACAGAAGAGAGATGAGGGAAGATACAAGAGAAGAGAGGAGAGAAGAGAGAGGAGAGACGAGGGATGAGAGAGAAGAAAGGAAACAAAGAGACGATAGAAATTTTAAAGGATCCAAGGGACGTAGGGAGAGTCAGGGAGAGACCAGAGTTTAGCAATATATGTTTTAGAGTCAGACAGACATTGCCTGACATTCTGCGCAGTACCCCAGCCAACAATATCAACGTTTGCCTCAAACCCTAATTTTACACGAATGTGCTCCATTTTATGTCTACCTCTATCCTACTATTAATTTGTTAGTGTATGGCCTTAGATTTCAGAATACATGCAAAAGTAGTTCCGGAGATTAGAATTCCCCGGGTTCAAAATCCGCGGGTTTCAACAGCTTGTATGAATATAAAAGCATATATAGCATACTAAATATTGTAGATAACAATAACAATATTAGCATTGATAAATAGAATAGTATAAATAAAATAGGTCTATTAGTATTAGATGCTAATTAGGCTTAATCTTAAATCTTGATTGAATCTCGATTATCTTAAAAATATAGATTTTGACTGTTAAAGATCTCAAAAATATAATAATGTATAACCCATTGGGCACCATTAATAAAAATCTTAACTTCTGTTAATAGCAAAAATGCTAGCATTAAAAGAAAAAAATCTTTATTTACTAATTCTTAATTTTGTTAAGGTAACTGAAAGTCTATTAAAGTTAACATATTAACAATTGTTAATCTAAAAGTTATTATAAAAACTATAAACAACTTTGATATTGCACTATATTATTTTTTATCTTTTTAGCAATAACACAAAGGTTATCTAAGCAGTTTACAACAACAAGCTAAAAAGTAATAAATAAAAATTAAAAAAGCTTGTATATATAATTATAATACTTACTAAAAGTAACTAAATAGTAAAAAAGTAATTTATTTATTTGAAGCTTGCAAATTAATTAATATTAATAATATGAATTTACAGATGTTTCTATAGTGTCACTTAGCAGGCATAGCAAAAATTTATAAAAGATTAGGAAAGAAATAAATAAATCAAAGCAATTGATGTTCACATATATAAGCAATAAAGCTTATTATTTTAATTCATTATTAAAGTTCATTAGTAAGAAGTTGTTACATTTGCATGATCATTGTCATAAAGAAATTAATTAGGCATTTAGATAAATTCAAATATATTTGTAATTTTATAACTTCTTTATTACACTTGTATTTTTGTTCTTTTTTTGCATCTTTGGTCATTGACATTGCCATTAATGCTAATGATGAATCTGTTGTTAACTCAAGTACTCAACTCATAAAATTATTGGGCCTAGGCCTAACACAAATTTGTTTATCTATTAGGGGGGCCTAGTTTTTAGGGGTTTTTAGGGGGGCCTAAAAATATCTTATTGTTATTGGCAGTCTATTAATCAATTTTTATGAAAAAAAATCATAACACTTATTAATGCTTATCAATGGACTGGTGCCCCACACTGTCTAACTCCTATTCCTGGCTATATGCATGATATATTGACTTGATTATAAGTATATCAATACAACAATAGAAACAAACACTCGACTCAGTCAGCCAAGTCGGGTTTGTCCAGAAAATTTTCGAGGGGGGTGGGGTGGGTTAAGCTATATTAGCACTACAATCCAATAGATCTTGTATAAGTTATACGTCAAACAAGTATGGCCCAAGTTTTTCTGGCCATGGCTTAAAAAAGCCATTACCAGAAAAACACTAGGCGGCTAGGCCTAGCCTATAGCCTAGGCCTACTATACTGTCTATAGCATAATTGTTTGAAGTCATGTGGCACTAATGCTATCACCGCTTATTAGTGGTACTATTATCAAACCAATTTACTATTCAAACCAAACACGGCCATATTTTAAAATCCAAAACAACTTTAGCAGTTCAGCTAGATAAGACTAATTTTTTAATGAATCATCATCAGTATGCATATCAGATCAGATCATATTGAATCCTTAAACGCAGAATACTTTTAAATAATTGCGTAAAATAGATTTTTGTAGCTTAAAATTCTTACTGAAACAAATTTAAACGTTTAAAAAACGTTTTTGTTGTTAAAGATGTTTCATCTTTTTACTAAAACTGTTAAAAAATCTAGCACACAAGCTAAAAATGTTTAAACCAGTACAAGCAACGGCGCAAATTTTCGATTTGTACATTTCACTTCGGCTTTGAAATAATTTTATGAAGCGAGTAGCGAGAAACGAAAAAATAACAATACAGTTAACAGTTTATCTAGAGATAAAGTATTCAGTTAGAATATTTCGTCTAACAGCAACTTTACGTCTGTTTTAAGTGATACTGTTGTTTCAATATACGTTACTTTTTTAATAAGTAAACTAAGTTTAGCGTATTTTTCGGTACAACCAGATTGTAATTCTTTAATTAAAAGGTTTTAAGTTGTGTTTCGATGTCCTACAATAACCTGTCGCAATATGAAATTGTACAGGGACTGGATCAGCAGGTGAGTTTAAAATCTAAGAAGTTTCAGCGTTTTTATAATTTCTTTTTTATATATTCGGGCCTATTTAAGTAATTGACTCACAATCTGTTAAACTTTTCGTTATTGCTGGCGTAGTAGTAGTTTGTAATACTAAATAGACTAGCACTAGCAGCTTAGACTGAAACAATGACTATAATTTAGGGTAAAATAAAGTATCTGATCATTATAAAAACCCATGAATTTTAAAAAATCCATCATGTAAATACAGTGTTAGACAAGTTACTTTGATTTGAAGAAGTAACTTCTAGTTAAGTAACTTCCAGTTCCAAGAAAAGTAACTTCTGGCACTTGTTCCAGTACCAATACTTTTGAAAAAAGTAACTTCTGGTACTTCTATTACTAGTCCTTTCTAATTTTAAAGAACCACCAACCAACTGAAAAGTGTTTAAATATGTCTTTGTGAAAAAACAAAATAATAAAGGTAAACATGCTTTTATTCCTCAAATAAAGATACTACATTGTATTTATTTATTATTATCACATCCCATAGTCCGGATCATGCTGGACTTACGCTGGAGGAAAAATCCAACATTTTTTGGCATTTATGCCAGACTTATGCCAACCAAAAAAGGTCCCTCACAATTCTTGTGAATAGAATAGAATAGAATAGATGATTTACAATTAATCGGTGATTAATTAAATTCAGAAGTTGCAACTGTTTAAAAATCTCACAAGTTGCAAATTCTGAATCAAGAATCAAAATAAGTATCTTGAAGCTAAAAAAACTTTTGCTATCCTACAATAGATATTCTGCTATCTCATTTATATGAACCCATAGTGTGGATCATGCTAAGTGCACGCGAGAAACGACCTAAAGCTAATTCCCAAAAGCATGCCGACGACAAGCGAATGCACGCCGATGCACGCCGATAAATTAAAATTCAAATTGAAGACAAAAAACGTATTTTAAACTGCATTGTGTAAAACAAAGCAACAAACGATGTACAAAAGAAATGATATATCTTTAAAAACGTGTATTTCTCATACATTAATGTATTTAAATAAACACTGTTTATTTACAATAGTTTTTTTTTCAAAAGTTAAATACAATAATACGTATTTTATGTCTGTTTACCATTGCATTGGCAGCTTTGCCACATCAGGTGGCAGGCACGCGGCACGCGGCGCATGCCAGGCATGCCAGTGTATTTATGTAGTGTGCATTATGCATGCCAAATGCACGCCACTTACCTAATCGCACGCCGGTGCACGCCACTTTTGAAAATGCACGCGGGAAAATTCTCGCGTGCACTACATGATCTACACTATGGATATGAACTGCAATATTTTAATGAACTTTGTTTTAATGCTGCTCTTTAACATCATAATTAACGCAAATGTGTAATGTTCTATAGTGATACATTTGATTGTGAATGATCTCATTTGTGCCAACATTTATGCCACTTGATTTATGCCATGTACTTACGCCAAGCACTTATGCCAGCCTCCGATCCCAAACCAGATTTATGCCAGAGATCTCCAGCATAAACGACTTGATCCGGACTATGGATCACATCTAAAATTTAAGTGAATAAGCAAAACCTTTTATAAAATAAAGATTAGCAGTATATAAAGACACTGCACTTGCAATGTGCAGAAAAATTTTGAAGGCTAATTTTCAAGGGTGATGGTCACTTCGTCAACTGGCGTTTCGTCAACTGGGTTGACGAAGTGACCAAAGTGTTGGGGCAACTTTATTGGAGGTTGACAAAGTGACCAATGCCTAGGTCCTTCCCATTTGCTTGTTGACAAAGTGACTAAAATTTTAATTATATGAATGATATATGTAGCTGATACAGCTACATATCTTGTATATAGCTTACAATTATTGTTATATCAATGACTTGTTTTATTAATTGCCTTATTTTTTAAAAACAAACAAAGTTTGAATTTTTGCAATACCAGACTGCATGTCCATTAGGTTAAATGTTCATATGCAAATATTCTATGCAAATGTGTCACCCCATGTGCACTCATACCAATATGCATCCGGGCATTAATAAATCTTAAGTATTTGTATGTTATGGGACCATTACATGCAACTACACATAACATTAGTATTTCTCCTATCAAAACGCATTGAGGATGCTATAAAGTCCCCTATATATGGAGTTGTGAAAATTGGTGGACTGCGTGCGCCTAATTCCCACCCCTCCACCCCACTGTGCACAGTCAACCGAAGCCCCCGCAGCAAATATTGATATTTGGTAATGCTGATCTTGATTGGAGTATATAAATTACGAACGATTCACACGCGCTCATCAATCAATCATGCTATACATGTATAAGGTATTTCACTCCTGTCATGCTTAACACTAAAATGTACAATGCACTATAAGAAGGCACAAGCAGACACAAGCAGACAGATGCAAAGGCACAGGCAGACGCGCAAATCGATCAGCAATATTGGGTGCAGTACCACAGCGGCGTGCTCTTGATTCATGCATTCCTGCTCATGTAGCTGCACAAGACTTGGCCATGTTTTGCAAGCCCTGCGCCGTGAGTGAGAAATCTTTTTAAGCCGCCAAAGGTGCTGCTGACCCTGACAAGGTGGCCATCCCACCAGCTGTGGAGTGAGATACAGATTGACATCTTCGGCGAACTCGATCACGGCACCGGTGCCCCAGTCAATTGGACCACCGAAGTCACTTAAGTGCAGTCCTTGAAATGAGTGCAGTATAGTTGCGCAATGTTTGAATTAGTTGAAAATTTGAGCATTTTCAAACTTTTGGCTACTCCAACACAGAATTGAATATTGGCCTTGCTGAATGTTTTATTTAAGCTTCATTACATTTCCACTCTGAAACCCTCAGTATCCGAATTTATCTACCTAATCTACAATAGACCCCCATGCTTCTATTGAAGTTTAGGTAGGTAAAATCAATCCTGATGAAGATTCTCCCTACCCTAAACCCCCATTCGGCATTCCCCATGTCCTACTAATGGTTGGTGGTTATTGGCCCACCCCCCCCCTCATCAGACCTCCCTTAGGTTTAGAATTTACCTACCTAATCTTCAATAGATCCCCATGCCTCTATTGAAGTTTAGGTAGGTAAAATCAATCCCCATGAAGATTTTCCCCACCCTAAAACCTCCCATTCCCCATGTCCCAGTGGTTGGCTTTAAGCTACAAAAAATTGAGCTCAAATTTGAAATAAACACCATAAAAAACCCCAATAGAGACAAAATTATAATCCTATCAAAACTGCAACTATTTTATCTACCTAAAGTTCAAGAAGTCCCATCTTTTGATATATTGTTCTTTTCTTATTTTGCTATTGATATTCATAAAGCTTTGCATTTAGAAAGTTAGGATTCTATGTTAATTTTTTATTCTATGTATTCTATCTAACATTCTAGATACCTAGCAGAAATGATAAAATAGATTTAAAAAATAAAGATTAAAGCTGCATAATGAATTTTAATGAAAATAAAAAATTAACATAGAATCCTAATTTTCTGAATAAAAAGCTTTATGAATATAAAATAGAGCAATAAGAAAGGCACAACATATCAAAAGATAAATACTAGATATGCCTCCTATCAAAAGCAATAATAATTTTACTGGTAAAAAATATAAATTTCCTAACTCTGTAGTGTATTTTTTTAGAAAACCTGCCTTTAAAAATTTTTCAAGAAACAAGGTTTCCTGTCCTTCTACTTAAGTCATCCTTGCATTTTTTGTGTGGGTCATTCTCTGTTGCCCTATTATGAATAATTCCTATAGTATTGTGCTGTAGTTTTATAGCAGCTATATTTTTCAGTAGTATAGTATAAATATACTTTTGTATATTACAAACTCATTTAGAATCAATGATAATCTTCTAGCAGCCTTGGAAATACCAATTGACAATTAAGAAAAACAAATGGCTGGAAATTGATAGATGGACCAATGCATAAGACTAAGTAATTTGATTATTGCTTATACATTACAATTATAATATTATAATTAGCCTCAAGAGTTAAAAGTCAAAATGCTCTTAGAATGCATCACTCATGTCATCCTGCACAAACATCAAAATAAAGAAATTAGCCTTCAAAATGTTTTTCACAAATCACAAATATAGCATCCTGATGTACTGCTAGTGATCCTACTAATAATTACTTTATTATATGATTCTATGATGCTTAAAACATGCTTTAAATTTAAAAGTAAAAACCGCGGGATCTAGGATCACCTCTTTTTACCTTTTTATAATTGTAATACAAGTATTTTGGTAAAATTTTTGCATTTTTATAAACCCGCTAGGACTCAACTCCGACATTTTGCAAACTGTCAGTGTAATTTCAGTCCGATTTTTACACGATTTTCATAATTGAATTGAAATATGCCCAAATTTTCTCCGACTTTTGCTTGTTTGTTAGGTCAATGAAATATAGACAAAATTCTAAGTTGTTTTGGCTCAATTTTCCACCAACATTTCCCCAATTTTCACCTAAATTTGTCTGTAAAAAGTTGGTTGAAGTTCAGTGCAGTGTTGGCACAATTTTTCACCAACATTTCTGATTTTCACCTAAATTTGTCTGTAAAAAGTCAGTTAAAGTTCGGCGCAGTATAAGAGACGCCTAGTATGGGTGCAGTATGGGCTTTTTGCCATTATTTAGCCACTAGAGCCAGGCCCCTCAAAGCCCACTGACTGGCCCACTGGTCAGCCCACTTTAATTAGTAAGCCCACTGCTTATTCCAGCGCATATTCAAATAAATGACAACGATTTAAAGCAACTCCATTGTGGTATATACTGAAGACCTCCATCAGAGCCTCCACCACTAATGTTGCTCGTACAGAACAAAACTATTCTGTAATATGTACTGTGTTATCTACTGTATTATTATTAGTTAAAATATATTATTAAAGACAGACAGTTGCTGCTACATTAATTTCATTTTATTTATGAAGCAGATTATAATGCAAACTTATATATAGTACTTGTTTTGCAGCAAAACTTAATTAATTGAGCGTAGCACTTTGCCCAACCACACTAACCGTATGCACACACTAACTATATGCATTAATATCGGACCTTCAGTGTCGAGTGATAGTTGTGTAGCAGTTGGTCCGACTTGTGCAGATGAATGTTGGTGAAAATTGGACCTTCAGTGTTGAGCGATAGTTGTGTAGCAGTTGGTCCGACTTGTGCAGATGAATGTTGGTGAAAATCGGACCTTTAGTGTCAAGTGATAGTTGTGTAGCAGTTGGTCCAACTTGTGCAGATGAATGTTGGTGAAAATCAGATGGACATACATCATCATATTTACACATATTAAACACAGTTGAAAATTGGAGTTATATCAGGTGAAAGTCGGAGTAGTTGTTACATTTTTTAAGGAAATCGATGAGTCATTTACTTTTTCGGTCCAACTTTAGTCTTTCAGTCTGACAAAAACCAAAGAAAATTGTACAAAGATAAATGTTGGTCTGATTTTCATATGTTCTTACCTACTTTCATCTATCAAAAATTGAGCCAACGGCACTGACTTTCCAACAAAATGAAAATTGGGTGTAAAACAACAAATTTTCCTTAATTTTGAGTCGGTTCATTTAAAGTTAAAAGTTGGAGTTGAGTCCCAGTGGGATTGAAATATTTAGTGCTAAATTGGCTGTTTGGCACCTAAAATTTCATTTCCAAGTACTGGAGAACTAGACTTATAAAAAATTACCTTCTATTACCCAAGTCTGGCATTATAAAAGAAAAAATCAGAAAAAGTGCCTCTTCAAAAAAGTAACTTCCTCTACTAAAAGTGCCAGAAGTGCCAACACTTTGCCAACACATTGTGTAAATATATTTACTACTGTTAGGAAGGTGTCCAGTGTAGTAATGGATCCAAATATTCAGATTAGTAAAATCTAAATCTAAAACAATGTCTTACTTTTTTAGAAATATGAATGTTTTGGATTGGGAATGTTTTCTAAATATTTCCAAACATGTTTCCAAGTATAAAAATCAATAAACTTAAACCAAGTAAAACAAAAGAAATAAAACTGCAATTGTAAATAAAATGCAATTTTATGTCATATTGTTCATTTTTGTAGTAATATATTCAAAAGAAAGGTATATCAAGTAAAGTTACTAAACCCTAGGACCTTTAAGGCTGGCTAGTGTTCCGCTGTCATTACACTTATAGTTATAGTAAATTTTAGGAGTGGCACTTTTGTAGCTATATTTTCATTATGGATTATGGCTAAGGCAATTTTTAGCTTATAGCTACGGTTACAGATTACAGCAAATTTCTAAACTTTGTCATAATGGTTATCTGTAATGGAAATTGTTTGCATTGAGTATAAAATAAAAAAGTGAAAAAATAAAAAACATGTAAAACCAGTACACAAATAAACTTATTTAGTATTTACCAATCTTTTAAATTAATTTGTTAAATAGGTATAAGGAACTAGCACTTTCTATGAAACTTCAAAAATGTTTCATTTGCTTGTCTAGTTGTCTTGCTTATTTTTGATACACTTGCACTTTAATTATTATGCTAATCTAGTCTGTTCTGTCTTGTTTTTTGCTTGTACTACAGTTTTTTATACAAAATAGCAATTTTTGTTATATTACGGCTACAGTTATGGCAAGTTACAGTTATGGATATTTTTAGCCCTATTATAACAGGAAAATTTGCCTATGAAAGTTGCTTATTTCTTATAGCTACAGTTATGATTATGGAATTTATGGCAGTTGAAACTTGTGGTGGAAGAACACTATTTAAGTCATTAAACCTAAAGTCACAAAAACATTTTTGGTAATCATTGTTTAAATGTAATCATTAGTTAGTTTTTTCAAAATGCAAATGCATAGACATATGGTAAAGCTCTCAAATCTCAAATTACACAAATGTAATGCCAGTTAGTATTAGTAATTAGAATTAGCTAGATTAATTTATATAAGAGTTAAGTTTAATTCAAACTTATTTATTCTCTATTAAGTCTTAATTCTTATTATTTCATTTGAATTTCACTTAAAATAGTTGACTAATTGCTTATTTAGATCATTAATTAGATGACAAGGCATTTTTGTTCTCATAAGTATCAAACTTTAAATTAGAATCTACTATTCTACATAGTCCCTTCTAGGGTCAAGCACTTCTCCATGCCGTGTTGCCATCTCTCTAGGCCATTTGCTTAGAACTCAGGAGGCTTTGCAGCAAGCCACTATATACTTAGCCTTTTTGGCAGCCTCTTTGTCCTCCTGTTGGACTCCTATGATTGCTTCCTTCAGCTTAGGAAACAAAAAAGTCTTAAGGAGCCAAATCAAGGCTATACAGAAGATGCTGGAGGATTTCCCAGCAGACATCTTGCAGGCCTTTATATTAGAGCCAAGAAATGTGGGCTAGTGCATTGTTGCTGTGAAAGCAAATCCCACAGTGTAGCTTGCCAGGTCATTTTTTGGCTAATTTGGAGTGGAACTTTTGCAGAAGCAACTTATTAGGTAGCATTTATGGTCTTCTAGCTTTCCAAAAGTCTACTATCACCACTCCCTCAATATCCCAGATGGTTGCCAAGACTTTTGCTGTAGAATCTTCTGCATGGAACTTCTTGGGGCCCACTCAACCTCATGGCAGCCACTCCTTGGATTGGACCTTGGACTTGGGATTATACTGAAATATCCATGTTTCATCCCCAGTCAGTAAGCGCTAGTAAAAGTTTTCTAAATCAGTGTCCAAGCAGGTTGATGGTGCACTCAGTGCGCTGAACCTAGTGTTCAGGCTGCTATAGCTACAGGACCTAGTAGGCACTCAGCTTGCTTAGACCAAGACAGTCTATCACAATAGAGTGAGCATTGCCATGAGATGATGAGCATTGCCACTGGGCATCTTCTATGGACTCTTGGCCTTCCCTAAAAGCCTAAATCCAGTAGTGAATAGTTAGATCTAGTAGAGCAGTGTCTCCATAAACCCTCTTTAAAGTGTCAAGGATTTTGGCTAGATCCTAGATAAAAAAGGGATTATTGCACTAGCTGAGATGGATTATTCCATTGGCTAAAAAGGGATTATTAAACTAGCTTAAAAGAATTATTGTACCAGATGGAAAAGGATTATTGCACTAGACAAGACATAGATTATTGTACTAGATAAAAAATGGTTTCTTGCACTAGATAAAAAATGGTTTCTTGCACTAGCTAAAAAAGGAATTATTGCACTAGCTGAAGAAATTGGTGCACTAGGTTGCTATTTGTGGGGTGCTTATTATTTGGAGGGTGCTTGCTATTGGGGGATGCTTGTTAAATGGGGGTTGTTTGTTATTGGGAGATACTTGCTCTTGGGAGATGCTTGCTCTGGGGAATTGCTGAGATATCAAGGCTTAATAGGGGAATTTCTAAGATGTCAAGGCTTAATGGGGGAATTACTGAGATGTCAAGGCTTACTAGAAAAATTGTTGAGATGTCAAGGCTTACTGGGGAATTTCTCAAGTGTCAGGGGCAAATTAAACTAGTTGAAGTGCTATTGTATATTCTAAACAAATTTAATTTTACCATTTTTACTTTTGATTGATACTTTTAAGCCTATTTAATATCCAATGCCAGATTTTTTCATTGAATTCCATATTGAATAGGCTTAAGAACTCAAGTTGAGTGAGGCTGAGTCTATTAGATTCTGGCATTAAACTGAGATGTAGTTAAAGCTAGCAAAGTCATTTTTATTAAGGCTTAATTGCATGTTTAATATGGCTACATGACATTTAAGCAAAGTAATGTTTTAGTGAATCCTAGAAGTAATGGTTTGGCAAGTATTGTAAAATTTTGGTGAATCCAAAAAGTGATACTGATATTGATATAGAAGAAATATTGCAATTATTTTTTAACTCTAAAAATTCAAGCCAGATAGCAATGCCCTTTTCTGCCAATAGTAAGCCATTGTTAGACATTAAAAAGGCTGCTAGGCATTATAGGCTTCTATTTTGACTGTGAGCCCGCAATCGAACTCATGTCCCTTTCCCTTTGACAACCGCCAGTTCTCCAGTCTATCCACGAACAATGCCCAGGCTGCTGGCCCGGCCGACAATGGCTACAACAGGCAGGGCGGCGGCGGTGGAGCCTCCGATTTTGCTGCCCAGCAGCAGAAATACGTGCCGCCTCAAAGGCGCAATAGGGGGCCGCCTTCTTCTTCATCAATGGGAGGCGGCCAGCAGCAGCAGCAGTACATGCCGCCGATGAACCAGCCGCCGCCAGGTCAGCAGCAACAGTACAGCAGGTCAAACACTGGCTACGGCAATTCAGCCAACGGCTACAATCAGCCGTCACAGCAGTACAATGGCAGGCAGCAGCAGCAGTACCAGAGGACCTCATCTCAGCCAGCTTATCAGCAGCGTCAAGCTACTAATGATCGCTGGAAAAACCTGGATAGCGGCCCGCCGCCGCAGCAGCAGCAGCAGCAGCAGCAGCATGTCTACCAGCGCGGCGGCGGCGGCGGCGGCGGCTTCTCTGGTCGGTCTGGCGGCTCAGAAGACTGGTCGCAGATGCTGCCGCCTAACGAACGGCAGGAGCGCGAATTGTTTAGCGGCCACAACACGGGCATTAACTTTGACGAATACGACAACATACCCGTGGAGATTACTGGCCCAGATGCCGAGGCCATTACGCCAATTGAATCCTTCGATATGATGTCGGATTTTCACCCGGTGATTCGGTCGGCTATTCAACTAACGGGTTACAAGCGGCCAACGCCTGTGCAGAAATGGGCTATGCCTGTCACCTGGTCTAAGCGAGATCTCATGGCCTGCGCACAGACTGGCAGCGGCAAAACTGCCGCCTTTCTAATCCCCATACTGAACCTGATGTACACGGAGGGCCCCGGCCAGAGTATAGCGGCTTCGCGGTCTAGCCGGCGCAAGCAATTCCCCGTGGCGCTGGTGCTGGCCCCAACTCGCGAGCTGGCCTCCCAGATACACGAGGAGGCTAAGAAATTCTCTTATCGATCGTGCGTTCGCTGCTGCGTAGTGTACGGCGGAGCCGATATTGGCTCCCAGCTGCGCGACCTTGACCGCGGCTGCCACCTGCTGGTGGCCACGCCCGGCCGTCTGGTTGACGTCATGGAGCGCGGCCGGGTCGGCCTGGACTTTTGCCGGTTCCTTGTGCTTGATGAGGCCGACAGGATGCTGGACATGGGCTTTGAGCCGCAGATTCGGCGGATTGTTGAGCAGGACACGATGCCGCCTAAGGGCCATCGGCAGACTCTGATGTTCTCGGCCACGTTTCCTAAGGAGATTCAGCATCTGGCTAGGTGGGTAGTTTTTTTGTATTGCTCGCGTTGTCAGGGGTGTAACAGTCCATTGTCTGTGGTAATTGGCAGTCTGCTGTCAGGAGTAGTTGACAGTCTGCTGTCAGGAGTAGTTGACAGGCTGCTTTCAGGGGTAGTTGACAGTCTACGTACTGTCAGGGGTAGTTGACAGTCTGCTGTCAGGAGTAGTTGACAGTCTGCTGTCAGGGGTAGTTGACAGTCTGCTGTCAAGAGTAGTTGACAGACTGCTGTCAGGGGTAGTTGACAGTCTGCTGTCAGGAGTAGTTGACAGGCTGCTGTCAGGGGTAGTTGACAGTCTGCTGTCAGGGGTAGTTGACAGTCTACGTACTGTCAGGGGTAGTTGACAGTCTGCTGTCAATGGTAAAGACAGCCTACTTTTGGGGAAGCTACTCAGAGACTCAATAATACCGTCATCAACTGTGCTCCCGCCCCATCAATTCAGGGACTTCCTGCAGCACGACTACGTATTCCTGGCTGTGGGCCGCGTGGGGTCCACATCGCAGAACATCACCCAGGAGGTGCTGTGGATCGACGAGTCGGACAAGCGGCACTGCTTAGTGGACATTATCAACGGGCAGAACGGGCCAGACTCGCTCATTCTGGTCTTTGTCGAGACAAAGAAGGGCGCGGATCAGTTGGAGGATTTCCTGCACCGTCAGGGCTTCCCTGTTGCGTCAATCCACGGCGACCGGACCCAGGCCGACCGCGAAATGGCGTTGAAATGCTTCCGCACGGGCCGCACCCCCATTCTGGTGGCCACCGCCGTGGCTGCTCGCGGTCTGGACATACCCAATGTGGTTCAGGTGAGACTGTCTGCTGTGTAGGCTCTGCTCACAGATGCTAATATAACTAGATGGGCCATTCAGGCATATATACTTAGTAAAACAGCTTTCTACTTTCAGTTCAGTAGCAAAGAAGAATATATAAGCTATTTTATAAAAATCAAGGCAGCTGAAATGACTTTGATAAGCTTAGAAGCCCAAGCTTGCAGGCGTAAACAACTTGCTAATTGGTTCAGCAATAATGTACATTAGCCAGTCCACTGAAATGTACATGGCAGCTTTAGGCTGGAATTCCGAGAAAGGCAATAAAAATTGGGACGGGACGGTGGAGCAGTGTGAAAAGGCGCGGTTGGAGGGTTTAAACGGGAGGGTAATAAATGAATTAGGTAATAAAAGAGACAATAAATGAGCCTTGGCTTTAAAAAAAACATTAAAATGCTTCTGTTTAACTTACTACTGAACTGAAAGTAGTTTATACGCTAATGTGCTGTGTGACCCTGTGGCTTGGTTGGTTCTGCCATTGATTTAAGTTGGCTCCATTACCCGTCTTTGTGTTATCCTACTATTTAACTGGATAGGCGAACAGATCGGGTTACTCTGTATTTTGTAGACATTTCTTTATGCAATAAGCAATACTGAGGCTTAAGTAGTCTGTTTAGTTTATCGAAATGAAACCCCCTTATCGTAGGAATAGGCTTGATTGTTTATAAAAAAATCAGTTCGTATTTTCACCGCGCTACTATCATAAGTAGTTATAGTTTATCTATCTACTTGTCATTTATTTATTGCACAGGTCATCAACTACGACCTGCCGTCCGACATTGAAGAATACGTGCACCGCATCGGCCGCACAGGCCGGGTCGGCAACCTGGGCCGGGCCACCAGCTTTTTCAACGATAAAAACCGCAATATAGTGAAAGACCTGCTAGAGCTGCTGACAGAGAGTCAGCAGGAGGTCCCGGATTGGCTCAGCCAGATGGCGCACGAATCCTTTCGGTCCTCCGGCTACGGCGGCCGGCGCGGCGGCGGCAACCGTCGGTTTGGCGGCGGCGGCGGTGGCGGCGGCGGCGGTGGCGGCGGCTTCGGCAGTCGTGATTATCGACAGGGCGGCGGCAGCGGCGGCGGCGGAGGGCCTCGCCGCGGAGGCGGCGGTGGCGGCCGCTACGGAGGCGGCGGCGGAGGTGGCGCTGACTACGGCGGCCGAGGCGGCGGCGGCGGCGGAGGTGGCGGCGCTTCCGACGACTGGTGGGGCCAGTGAGGTGTTGGAGCTGCAGTGTTGGCTTTATTTGACCTACTTTAGCAGGTATTAATTGCAGACTTGACTACCTGGTTTGTGTGGGAATTGTTTTCTTCTGCGCCTTCACCCGTTCTCATCCCCGTTCTCATTTCACTGCCTAGTAATTAACAGTAGAACTCTGAATATACTGCTGGAAAGGACTTCATCATTGAGATGCATTAAGTTGAGTTTCTTTTTCTAGGTTTGAGTCCCGCTACTGTTAATTAGTAGGCCAGCTGGCGTGAGTAACTTGTGTTTTTACGATGCCATCTCTGCACGACCTGAGCTGCTCTGAAATATCTATCTAAAATAAGTAAGTTTTTTTTGTTTTAACTAAGTAACTAAAAAGTTCATAAAGGGGCAATCATTTGTTTTACTAAACCAGCCGTGTTAACGCAGCCCTACACACTAATTATCCGCTAACTATTTATATATACATAATTGTTTTGGTGTATGCGTCCCCAACTCCCACAGTTTTTTATCCTGGTCCCATATATATATAATAAATATTTAACGTTGTTGATTTAATAATTAATGGAACTAATTAATTAGTTATCATATCCGCGTTCAGCCCCAAACGCATTGGCTGTTAGCCTCAATTGATGTAATTTGTTCAACTGTCGCCCAGCAAAAAATAGTCCTTGCGCAGGTGTCTCTTCTCTCTTGCATCGACTCAATAAAATAAGTTTGTGTGTAAAATCAGCTTTGTTATAATTAATATTTCTCTAATTTCAACAGGCGGAAACTAGGAAAGCTCCGAGGCAGTCTTTCATAGATTCCGCTGCTCTTGTTTTCACTCATTTATATGTCATAATAATTTACTTATTAGTAGCCGATAACAGCATTGCTTAGTACCTAGTTTTTTGTTGCTCCTTTAAGCTCGTTATTATGTTAATATTACTTTTATTAATATTAATAATAATAATAGCTGCTGTTGTTACTCGTGCCGAAGCGAATTCTTAATTCCTTGGAACAGCCGTCAGGCCTCTGCCGTATCATTTGCTACCCTTCTCTTGCTACCGTTAGGCAATCCTTATATAGTTCAGTGTCTAAAAACTATAAAACTATGATTTATTAATGCTTACTACGCTGCGTCATCGGATCCTGTCTTTGTACACCCCATTCAGCAGTTTGGACTGTTTCTCAAACTGTGCACTCTTATCTTTATACACAGATACTAAAATAACACTAGATAGGCCACTCAGGCATATATACTTAGTAAAACAGCTTTCTACTTTCAGTTCAGTAGCAAAGAAGAATACATAAGCTATTTTATAAAAGTAAAGACAGCTGAAATGACTTTGATAAGATTAGAAGCCCAAGCTTGCAGGCGTAAACAGCTTGCTAATTGGTTCAGCAATAATGTACATTAGCCAGTCCACTGAAATGTACATGGCAGATTTAGGCTGGAATTCCGAGAAAGGCAATAAAAATTGGGGCGGGCCGGGGGGGGCAGTGTGGAAAGGCGCGGTTGGAGGGATTAAGCTGGGGTGATAAATGAATGGGGTAATTAAACAGCCAATAAATAAGCCTTGGCTTTAAAAATACATTAAAATGCTTCTGTTTAACTTACTACTGAACTGAAAGTAGCTTACACGCAAATGTGCTGAGTGGCCTATCTAGTTATTCCTGTATCTGTGGCTCTATATTATATTTGCATGTATTTATTGAATATGAAAACGGCCCACACCGCCCCTCCCACCATGATTAGTTGGCCCCGTCCGTTTTGCGTTTTGTTTTGCTTCATCAACCCTGCCTCCCAGATCGCTCTGCGTAGGCCAGCCAAGCGAGTTGTGCGTCCGCGCAGAGCTCAGCAACCTTGTCGACGCAGCTCGCGTCTCCCTTCTCTCTTTGTTTGTTTCTTGTGTGTTTTTTCGTGTTTTTTGTTTGTCTCTCACTTGTCCTGCTTGACGATTGAAATATTTATTTATAGCTATTTATTTTTGCTGCCGCCGCCGAGTCTGAAAGGCCAACTCCGCCTCCTGAAGTGAATTTGCTTTTTTTTCTCCGGAGAACTTCTGGACGCGGCAATTCCTGCTCCGGCCCAGACTCCCCAATGATGCGGCAGCAAGCTTGAGAAAATTAATTAGAAAGGCAAGTGGTTTAAAGAAACACAAACAGCGTTATAATAAATTCGATATGAGAGACACGGAGTGCTGACAGCCAGTGCCGTTAAAAATGAAAAATCACAAAATATGCTTTTGAACTGAGCCCAACTGCTTTTGCCTTTTCATTTCTTTCTTCCAAAACAAATTTCCGACTTTGAACTGGAAACTCGGTTTTTGCCAATTGTGTTTCGACTTGGGGCTGTACTTCAACTAGTCCCCCGCTTCAGCCTAAAACTAGTCCCCCGCTTCAGCCTACAACTAGTCCCCCGCTTCAGCCCACAACTAGTCCCCCGCTTCAGCCTAGTCCCCGCTTCAGCCTTCAACTAGTCCCCGCTTCAGCCTACAACTAGTCCCCGCTTCAGCCTACAACTAGTCCCCCGCTTCAGCCCACAACTAGTCCCCCGCTTCAGCCTAGTCCCCGCTTCAGCCTTCAACTAGTCCCCGCTTCAGCCTACAACTAGTCCCCGCTTCAGCCTACAACTAGTCCCCCGCTTCAGCCTACAACTAGTCCCCGCTTCAGCCTAAAACTAGTCCCCCGCTTCAGCCTAAAACTAGTCCCCGCTTCAGCCTAAAGCTAGTCCCCGCTTCAGCCTACAACTAGTCCCTGCTTCAGCCTAAAGCTAGTCCCCCGCTTCAGCCTACAACTAGTCCCCGCTTCAGCCTAAAGCTAGTCCCCCGCTTCAGCCTACAACTAGTCCCCGCTTCAGCCTACAACTAGTCCCCGCTTCAGCCTAAAGCTAGTCCCCCGCTTCAGCCTACAACTAGTCCCCGCTTCAGCCTACAACTAGTCCCCGCTTCAGCCTACAACTAGTCCCCCGCTTCAGCCTACAACTAGTCCCCGCTTCAGCCTAAAGCTAGTCCCCCGCTTCAGCCTACAACTAGTCCCCGCTTCAGCCCACAACTAGTTCCCGCTTCAGCCTAAAGCTAGTCCCCCGCTTCAGCCTACAACTAGTCCCCCGCTTCAGCCCACAACTAGTTCCCGCTTCAGCCTACAACTAGTCCCCGCTTCAGCCTACAACTAGTCCCCCGGCTTCAGCCTACAACTAGTCCGCCGCTTCAGCCTACAACTAGTCCCCGCTTCAGCCTACAACTAGTCCCCCGGCTTCAGCCTACAACTATTCCGCGCTTCAGCCTACAACTAATCCCCGCTTCAGCCTACAACTAATCCCCGCTTCAGCCTAGTCCCCGCTTCAGCCTTCAACTAGTCCCCGCTTCAGCCTACAACTAGTCCCCCGGCTTCAGCCTACAACTAGTCCGCGCTTCAGCCTACAACTAATCCCCGCTTCAGCCTAGTCCCCGCTTCAGCCTTCAACTAGTCCCCGCTTCAGCCTACAACTAGTCCCCGCTTCAGCCTTCAACTAGTCCCCGCTTCAGCCTAAAACTAGTCCCCCGCTTCAGCCTTCAACTAGTCCCCGCTTCAGCCTAAAACTAGTCCCCCGCTTCAGCCTACAACTAGTCCCCGCTTCAGCCTACAACTAGTCCCCGCTTCAGCCTAAAACTAGTCCCCCGCTTCAGCCTACAACTAGTCCCCGCTTCAGCCTACAACTAGTCCCCGCTTCAGCCTACAACTAGTCCCCGCTTCAGCCTACAACTAGTCCCCGCTTCAGCCTACAACTAGTCCCCGCTTCAGCCTACAACTAGTCCCCGCTTCAGCCTAAAACTAGTCCCCCGCTTCAGCCTACAACTAGTCCCCGCTTCAGCCTACAACTAGTCCCCGCTTCAGCCTAAAACTAGTCCCCGCTTCAGCCTACAACTAGTCCCCGCTTCAGCCTACAACTAGTCCGCGCTTCAGCCTACAACTAATCCCCGCTTCAGCCTAGTCCCCGCTTCAGCCTTCAACTAGTCCCCGCTTCAGCCTACAACTAGTCCCCGCTTCAGCCTTCAACTAGTCCCCGCTTCAGCCTAAAACTAGTCCCCGCTTCAGCCTTCAACTAGTCCCCCGCTTCAGCCTAAAACTAGTCCCCGCTTCAGCCTACAACTAGTCCCCGCTTCAGCCTACAACTAGTCCCCGCTTCAGCCTAAAACTAGTCCCCCGCTTCAGCCTACAACTAGTCCCCACTTCAGCCTACAACTAGTCCCCGCTTCAGCCTACAACTAGTCCCCGCTTCAGCCTAAAACTAGTCCCCCGCTTCAGCCTACAACTAGTCCCCACTTCAGCCTACAACTAGTCCCCGCTTCAGCCTACAACTAGTCCCCCGCTTCAGCCTACAACTAGTCCCCGCTTCAGCCTACAACTAGTCCCCGCTTCAGCCTACAACTAGTCCCCGCTTCAGCCTAAAACTAGTCCCCCGCTTCAGCCTACAACTAGTCCCGCTTCAGCCTACAACTAGTCCCCGCTTCAGCCTAAAACTAGTCCCCGCTTCAGCCTACAACTAGTCCCCGCTTCAGCCTACAACTAGTCCCCGCTTCAGCCTACAACTAGTCCCCCGCTTCAGCCTACAACTAGTCCCCGCTTCAGCCTACAACTAGTCCGCGCTTCAGCCTACAACTAATCCCCGCTTCAGCCTAGTCCCCGCTTCAGCCTTCAACTAGTCCCCGCTTCAGCCTACAACTGGTCCCCGCTTCAGCCTTCAACTAGTCCCCGCTTCAGCCTAAAACTAGTCCCCCGCTTCAGCCTTCAACTAGTCCCCCGCTTCAGCCTAAAACTAGTCCCCCGCTTCAGCCTACAACTAGTCCCCGCTTCAGCCTACAACTAGTCCCCGCTTCAGCCTAAAACTAGTCCCCCGCTTCAGCCTACAACTAGTCCCCACTTCAGGCTACAACTAGTCCCCGCTTCAGCCTACAACTAGTCCCCCGCTTCAGCCTACAACTAGTCTCCGCTTCAGCCTACAACTAGTCCCCGCTTCAGCCTACAACTAGTCCCCGCTTCAGCCTAAAACTAGTCCCCTTCAGCCTACAACTAGTCCCCGCTTCAGCCTACAACTAGTCCCCGCTTCAGCCTAAAACTAGTCCCCCGCTTCAGCCTACAACTAGTCCCCACTTCAGCCTACAACTAGTCCCCGCTTCAGCCTAAAACTAGTCCCCCGCTTCAGCCTACAACTAGTCCCCGCTTCAGCCTACAACTAGTCCCCGCTTCAGCCTACAACTAGTCCCCGCTTCAGCCTAAAACTAGTCCCCCGCTTCAGCCTACAACTAGTCCCCGCTTCAGCCTACAACTAGTCCCCGCTTCAGCCTAAAACTAGTCCCCCGCTTCAGCCTACAACTAGTCCCCGCTTCAGCCTACAACTAGTCCCCGCTTCAGCCTACAACTAGTCCCCGCTTCAGCCTACAACTAGTCCCCGCTTCAGCCTACAACTAGTCCCCGCTTTAGCCTACAACTAGTCCCCGCTTCAGCCTACAACTAGTCCCCCGCTTCAGCCTACAACTAGTCCCCGCTTCAGCCTACAACTAGTCCCCGCTTCAGCCTAAAACTAGTCCCCGCTTCAGCCTACAACTAGTCCCCCGCTTCAGCCTACAACTAGTCCCCCGCTTCAGGCTACAACTAGTCCCCGCTTCAGCCTACAACTAGTCCCCCGCTTCAGCCTACAACTAGTCCCCCGCTTCAGGCTAGACTACATAGGACCTGCTTCAGGCTACAACTAGTCCCCCGCTTCAGCCTTCAACTAGTCCCCGCTTCAGCCTACAACTACTCCCCGCTTCAGCCTACAACTAGTCCCCGCTTCAGCCTACAACTAGTCCCCCGCTTCAGCCTACAACTAGTCCCCCGCTTCAGGCTACAACTAGTCCCCGCTTCAGCCTACAACTAGTCCCCGCTTCAGCCTAAAACTAGTCCCCCGCTTCAGCCTACAACTAGTCCCCCGCTTCAGCCTACAACTAGTCCCCCGCTTCAGGCTAGACTACATAGGACCTGCTTCAGGCTACAACTAGTCCCCGCTTCAGCCTACAACTAGTCCCCCGCTTCAGCCTACAACTAGTCCCCGCTTCAGCCTACAACTAGTCCCCCGCTTCAGCCTACAACTAGTCCCCCGCTTCAGGCTAGACTACATAGGACCTGCTTCAGGCTACAACTAGTCCCCGCTTCAGCCTACAACTAGTCCCCCGCTTCAGCCTACAACTAGTCCCCCGCTTCAGGCTACAATTAGTCCCCCGCTTCAGCCTACAACTAGTCCCCCGCTTCAGCCTACAACTAGTCCCCCGCTTCAGGCTAGACTACATAGGACCTGCTTCAGGCTACAGCTAGGTGGGTTAAGACATGCTTTTTGTGTAAAAGGCACAAAATGTTATAAGTATTCTACTTAAGGCATTATAAAACGAACACAGTTTAAGGTGGTTCAGTCTAACCAAATGTTATCAGAGCACAGTTTTTTTGGTTTCAAGAAGAGGCCAGGTGCATTTTAACTGAAGGAATAAACTACCAGTATTATTTCATGCTTCACAGCTCTCTGCTTTCAGTTAATTTGAGCTCACCTGTTGTAATTCGATACTGCAAGTCTACTGTACAGGATTAACCAGGGCCTGTTGTACTTTTAGAATGTTGGTTGCGAATGGTTGGATTGTCTGCATAGCTGGTTCTATTACAACTGGTGACTACGAATATATGAGTGACACCTTTTAATACTGATTGTATACGAGTTACTCGTCTTTTGAGGAATGTGCCATTTCAGGAATGTGTAGTTTAAGGAATGTTTCTGTTAGGGAATGTGTAAATTAATGTATGTGTCAGAATGTGTGTGTGTGTGGGAATGTGTCATTTAAGGAATGTGTCAGTTAGGGAATGTGTAAATTAAGGAATTTGTAAATTAAGGATTGTGTCACTTGTGTAATGTGTAAATAAGGAATGTCAGTTACGGAATGTGTCATTTAAGGAAATGAAGGAATGTGTCAGGGAATGTGTAAAATAAGGAATGTGTCAGGAAATTCCCAAACTGCACTGTGTCTCTCTCCCACAACCCTAGCAGCCGTCTGCCTGCCCTGCAGTCATTGGTCAGTGTTGGCCTGCCACTCGCGCATAGAGACTGGCGTTTGGGACTCAAAAAGAATTGTTCGGTACGATCTTGATTGAGCAATGTGGCATGTCATCTTATCAATTATGTGTACTTTGTTGTTCCGTAGTAATTTAGTCTAGCGGCTAGCGAGGTCCCCGGTACGGTACCAGCAGGTGAGAAACACCCAGGTGAGATCTCCAGGTGAGTTTCCATGGTCCGTCTCTTTCGAGCCGCCCATCGCAGCGGCCAGTGGAAGCGGTGCCTCGGCTACTCCAGGCTGCTGCCTGCTCGACCGCCGCATCCGGTAGCCTCCGTCTGCCTGGCCGCCATTTTCCTGCTGGTGTCCGGGCAGCTGCTTGCAACTGGCCGGCTGTCCAAGGAGCCGGCCGGCCACCAAGGAGGCGTTAGACTTGGTGAGTATCTTGCTGTAAGAGGTGATATCATTATGATTTGGGACCATTTCATGATTTGGGATCATTTTATGATTTTGGATTAGAGTAGGATTTGGGATCATTTTCGAATGTAAATTTAGGTTAGAAAAAAGTAATTAGGAAATAGGTGAAAAAATCAGGTGTAAAAACGTGCTGGTGAACTACAAAGACGGAACTGCTAAGAAGGACGGAGAAGAAGACAGTGACTGAAAAGTTTAACCATCCCGATCGGCACCTTAAAGTCCTTCACGCAGTGCAATGTAACTCTTGCACCTCACTAGTCTGCACCCACTAATTAGTCAGGTTGTAAAACTCGAGTTCAAGAGAACGAAGACAAAACACAGTCGTACACATTTAGGGATCAGGGCTTTAGTTAGCTAGTTAGTTAGCTAGTTAGTTAGTTAGTTAGTTAGTTAGTTAGTTAGCTAGTCAGTTAGTTAGTTAGTCAGTTAGTTAGTTAGTTAGTTAGTTAGTTAGTTAGTTAGTTAGTTAGTTAGCTAGTTAGTTAGTTAGTTAGTTAGTTAGTTAGTTAGTTAGTCAGTTAGTTAGTTAGTTAGTTAGTCAGTTAGTCAGTTAGTTAGTTAGTCAGTTAGTCAGTTAGTTAGTCAGTTAGTCAGTTAGTTAGTTAGTTAGTTAGTTAGTCAGTCAGTCAGTTAGTCAGTTAGTTAGTTAGTTAGTTAGTTAGTTAGTCAGTTAGTTAGTTAGTTAGTTAGTTAGTTAGTTAGTTAGTTAGTTAGTTAGTTAGTTAGTTAGTTAGTCAGTTAGTCAGTTAGTTAGTTAGTTAGTTAGTTAGTTAGTTAGTTAGTTAGTTAGTTAGTTAGTTAGTCAGTCAGTTAGTCAGTTAGTTAGTTAGTCAGTTAGTCAGTTAGTTAGTTAGTCAGTTAGTCAGTTAGTTAGTTAGTTAGTTAGTTAGTTAGTTAGTCAGTCAGTTAGTTAGATAGTCAGTCAGTTAGTCAGTCAGTTAGTTAGTTAGTTAGTTAGTCAGTTAGTCAGTTAGTTAGTTAGTCAGTTAGTCAGTTAGTTAGTTAGTTAGTTAGTTAGTTAGTTAGTCAGTCAGTCAGTTAGTTAGTTAGTTAGTTAGTTAGTTAGTTAGTTAGTTAGTCAGTTAGTTAGTCAGTTAGTTAGTTAGTTAGTTAGTTAGTTAGTTAGTTAATTAGTCAGTTAGTTAGTTAGTTAGTTAGTCAGTTAGTTAGTCAGTTAGTCAGTCAGTCAGTTAGTTAGTTAGTTAGTTAGTTAGTTAGTTAGTTAGTTAGTTAGTTAGTTAGTTAGTTAGTTAGTTAGTTAGTCAGTTAGTCAGTCAGTTAGTTAGTTAGTTAGTCAGTTAGTCAGTTAGTCAGTTAGTCAGTTAGTTAGTTAGTTAGTTAGTTAGTTAGTTAGTTAGTTAGTCAGTTAGTTAGTTAGTTAGTCAGTTAGTCAGTCAGTTAGTAGTTAGTTAGTTTAGTTAGTTAGTTAGTTAGTTAGTTAGTCAGTTAGTCAGTTAGTTAGTTAGTCAGTTAGTTAGTTAGTTAGTTAGTTAGTTAGTTAATTAGTCAGTTAGTTAGTTAGTTAGTCAGTTAGTTAGTTAGTTAGTTAGTTAGTTAGTTAGTTAGTTAGTTAGTTAGTTAGTTAGTTAGTTAGTTAGTTAGTTAGTTAGTTAGTTAGTTAGTTAGTTAGTTAGTTAGTTAGTTAGTTAGTTAGTTAGTTAGTTAGTTAGTTAGTTAGTCAGTTAGTCAGTCAGTTAGTCAGTTAGTCAGTCAGTTAGTTAGTTAGTTAGTCAGTTAGTTAGTTAGTTAGTCAGTTAGTCAGTTAGTCAGTTAGTAAGCGCACTTTGCAGGCATTCAATAGGCTCTTTGAGTAAGAGAAATCCGATGCACTAAGGAAGAAAGTCCCCATCGCCCCAGCCTCCTGCACCGACTTTGACGCCCCAGTTAAGGCTTCTGCGACTCGTATTGTTGCACTTTGTCCGGGCCCTAATTATTGGGGCTGCCGGTCATCAGTTTAATTACGGACACAGTTGTGCAGGCCCACGTCGCTTTAGCGAGAAAAATTCGGTGCGTTTACCGAGCTGGCAAATTGAATTGAAAGCATTGATAGCATGTTGATAGCAGTTTGGATAGGCATTCTCACTCGCTGGTTCTCATCGTGATATAATGATCACTTACGCTCATCCGCCAATAGAAGTGCACGCAAAAGAAACATTTTCTTCAGAAAAATTTTGAATCTGTATGTTTGCCTAGTAGTAGTACGTTACTATATTTCTGTCGCAAATGCCCCATTAATTTCCCGCTCTGATATAGAGAAATAATTTTATTTTTCCTGTAATCGGTGCCTCTTCCAAGCAGCTATTTTTAAGCAATTTTATTAGTCATTTATTGATCTTTTTCCAACTGCAGACCATTGAGATTGTGCAATATCTTAATAAGGAATTTTTTCTCGAGTTACTGCGTTGTCCGAAATTAATCAGAGTAATTTGTTGGTTTCAATTTAATTACAATTTAATTTTAGGCTCTTTTTAAGTAAATTTAAAATTTACTACTGATTGTATTTATATAAAAACTCAATTTACTTTTAGAATTTAAATTAAATTTATAGCACTTGTTTAATCTGAAAATGGTTTTATATTTCTCACTTTTAAACTTTGAAAATTAACTTTATTTTTACATGCCTTAGATCAGGAGTTTTTTTACTCAAATTATATTAGATTACTCTTTTCAGTTTGTTTTAATTGGCTATTAATTCGAATGCTGGCTAATAAGTGCTGCAATCGAACGTTTGTTATAATTGTTTAAATTTGTATGTTTGGTTTACTGTCACATGACAGCTCTTGGATGATGATGATGAATAATTATATGATAATTTTTTATTTAAAACACATCAGTTCGATTTATTTCCTGCGCTGTTTAAATATTTTTTTGATTGAGTCATTGCTACTCAATTCAAACCCATTGAAGGTCAACAACCTCTTGGAGCCTCAGCAGCGGGCAGACGCCACTTACTCTCAACGCCGACTAACTGGAGCTACAACGGCCGGTGCGAAGTCACAGCTGGAAAGCAGCACGGATTTTCCTTGGAGACTTGCAGTGTGGAGCTGGCCACGGGCTACACAGAAGCCTTCATTGCTCTGTACGCGTTTATTACGGTGCTCATGTTCATAGGTAATTATGTTCTAGGCCTCTTCGCTATTTAATGATATCCCGCTGATTTGTCACCAAATCATACCAGAAATCGTCTATCCTTTTCTAAGAAAATGTATTAAGCCTATTATTTCTAAAAATCCTACTTTTATACTTACATGTACTTTATACGCTATGGGCTATCGTCGGTACCCTGGGTAGTTTCAGTGCCCGAGCGGCAAGACACTGCTGACTACTACTAAACTCTTAAACTACGAGTATACAGTCCAAACACGGCGTTACCACGAACCGAGGGGTTTCCGGCTTTAATACTGTCTCTCCCGACTAATACTGCATCACGCTTAGCCACAACAGCCTGAATTTATTTCTTGGGAATCCTCCCTTTCTACTGGGCAATCCGCCCTTTCTTTTACTGAGCAAAACGCTTGTTCGGCAATTCCTGCTTAATTGCACTGGCAAAACGCCCTTTCTATCCAACACGGTATTTCCAACTCGCAATCCTGCTTAAATGACCAAGTCAGAAAACCAGAGAAATCTTAATTTCTAGGTTACTGAGTAATGAACCCGAAAGGTTAAAGAAAACGTTCGATTTTCATCTTATATTTTTACTAGTCAAAGTCTTTCCTTATTGGTTCGCGCTACACTCATTTTAACAACATTGAATTAAAACAAATTATTCGCCTCACTAAAACAAAATTTCTACGTTTAAAACAAAACAATGCAATAAAACAAAAATATACGGTATTTGTTATTTGATTTAACTTTTAAGAAAAATAATAATTTCGTAGAATAAAATATAGGCCCTTCTACAATTACAATTATTATTACTATTATTATTATTACTATTATTAGTATATTAGTAGTAGTAGTAGTAGTAGTAGTAGTAGAAGAAGAATATTATAATCTTGTTCTGTCTCTTGTCTGCGTGCATTGTCTTTAGCCGCCGCCCAATTTTTTTAAACCACCTGTTGCAATCTCATTTGCAAATCCTACGCACTCTGCTCTCCGTTCCCCCGTCAAAGGAGGATGCTGACAACTTTTTCTTTTGAATAATCCTCAAACATATCAGCCAGAGGCCTCAGCAGCCGCAATTGATTAGGAATTCATTAAGCTAGTGGCCTGAAGCCGTGCTTTTGAAAATTTCAAAAACCTAGGTTGGGTAGTGAAGCAGGGAGGAAATTGGGACCTGAGAATCTGCTGCGGGACACTGCAGGAGCATCATTATTACTCTGTTTTTGAGACGACTTTTTTATAAGCTAAGTAGATATACGCTCGTGCATGTAGATAGATTGATAGATAGTTGGACAGATACATTGATAGATGATAGATAGATAACGCAAAAACGCAAAAACATTATCTAGATCTAGATAAGATAGATAGATAGATAGAGATAGATAGATAGATAGATTTGCGTTTTTGCGTTATCTATCTATCTATATTATCTATAGGTAAATACATGTAGATAGATAGATTATCTCCATCGCCCCGCAGCCGTGGCCATTGTGTGCGACGACTTCTTTGTGCCATCCTTGGAGGCCATCTCGGAGAAGCTGAACCTGTCGGAGGACGTGGCCGGAGCGACTTTCATGGCAGCGGGCAGCTCAGCGCCCGAGCTGTTCAGCTCGATGTCGGCGGTTGCCATGGACTCGGATGCTGGAGTCGGCACCATCGCTGGGTGAGCAGTTGATGACTCCATGATACAAAACAAAGACCCTCAGACAGAACAAAGAGCCGATTGGGATCAGACAGAACAAAGAGCTGATTAGGATCAGACAGAACAAAGACCCGATTAGGATCAGACAGAACAAAGACCCGATTAGGATCAGACAGAACAAAGAGCCGATTGGGATCAGACAGAACAAAGAGCCGATTGGGATCAGACAGAACAAAGACCTGATTGGGATTAGGCAGAAAAAAGACCTGATTGGGATCAGACAACAGAACAAAGACCTGATTGGGATCAGACAGACAGAACAAAGACCTGATTGGGATCAGACAGAACAGAACAAAGACCTGATTGGGATCAGACAGAACAAAGAGACGATTGAGGTCAGACAGAACAAAGAGCTGATTAGGATCAGACAGAACAAAGAGCTGATTAGGATCAGACAGAACAAAGACCCGATTAGGATCAGACAGAACAAAGAGCCGATTGGGATCAGACAGAACACAGAGCTGATTAGGATCAGACAGAACAAAGAGCTGATTAGGATCAGACAGAACAAAGAGCTGATTAGGATCAGACAGAACAAAGAGCCGATTGGGATCAGACAGAACAAAGAGCTGATTAGGATCAGACAGAACAAAGAGCTGATTAGGATCAGACAGAACAAAGAGCTGATTAGGATCAGACAGAACAAAGAGCCGATTGGGATCAGACAGAACAAAGAGCTGATTAGGATCAGACAGAACAAAGAGCTGATTAGGATCAGACAGAACAAAGAGCTGATTAGGATCAGACAGAACAAAGAGCCGATTGGGATCAGACAGAACAAAGAGCCGATTCGGATCAGACAGAACAAAGAGCTGATTAGGATCAGGCAGAACAAAGAGCCGATTGGGATCAGACAGAACAGAACAAAGACCTAATTGGGATCAGACAGAACAGAACAAAGACCTGATTGAGATCAAACAGAACAGAACAAAGAGCTGATTAGGATCAGACAGAACAAAGACCCGATTAGGATCAGACAGAACAAAGACCCGATTAGGATCAGACAGAACAAAGAGCCGATTGGGATCAGACAGAACAAAGAGCCGATTGGGATCAGACAGAACAAAGTCCTGATTGGGATTAGGCAGAAAAAAGACCTGATTGGGATCAGACAACAGAACAAAGACCTGATTGGGATCAGACAGAACAGAACAAAGACCTGATTGGGATCAGACAGAACAGAACAAAGACCTGATTGGGATCAGACAGAACAAAGAGACGATTGAGGTCAGACAGAACAAAGAGCTGATTAGGATCAGACAGAACAAAGAGCTGATTAGGATCAGACAGAACAAAGACCCGATTAGGATCAGACAGAACAAAGAGCCGATTGGGATCAGACAGAACACAGAGCTGATTAGGATCAGACAGAACAAAGAGCTGATTAGGATCAGACAGAACAAAGAGCTGATTAGGATCAGACAGAACAAAGAGCTGATTAGGATCAGACAGAACAAAGAGCCGATTGGGATCAGACAGAACAAAGAGCTGATTAGGATCAGACAGAACAAAGAGCTGATTAGGATCAGACAGAACAAAGAGCTGATTAGGATCAGACAGAACAAAGAGCTGATTAGGATCAGACAGAACAAAGAGCCGATTGGGATCAGACAGAACACAGAGCTGATTAGGATCAGACAGAACAAAGCTGATTAGGATCAGACAGAACAAAGAGCTGATTAGGATCAGACAGAACAAAGAGCTGATTAGGATCAGACAGAACAAAGAGCCGATTGGGATCAGACAGAACAAAGAGCTGATTAGGATCAGACAGAACAAAGAGCTGATTAGGATCAGACAGAACAAAGAGCTGATTAGGATCAGACAGAACAAAGAGCTGATTAGGATCAGACAGAACAAAGAGCTGATTAGGATCAGACAGAACAAAGAGCCGATTGGGATCAGACAGAACACAGAGCTGATTAGGATCAGACAGAACAAAGAGCTGATTAGGATCAGACAGAACAAAGAGCTGATTAGGATCAGACAGAACAAAGAGCCGATTGGGATCAGACAGAACAAAGAGCTGATTAGGATCAGACAGAACAAAGAGCTGATTAGGATCAGACAGAACAAAGAGCTGATTAGGATCAGACAGAACAAAGAGCCGATTGGGATCAGACAGAACAAAGAGCCGATTCGGATCAGACAGAACAAAGAGCTGATTAGGATCAGGCAGAACAAAGACCTGATTGGGATCAGACAGAACAGAACAAAGACCTGATTGAGATCAAACAGAACAGAACAAAGATCTGATTGGGATCAGACAGAACAAAGACCCGATTGGGATCAATTATACAGGAACGAAGACTAAATTTGAAGGCAAGTTACCAAAAGCAAATAAGTACGAACTATTTTTTTACTAATAATTGTTCGCCAACTTCTTAGGTCTGCAGTCTTCAATCTGCTAGTGATCGTGTCGCTGACTGCTGCTTGCGCTGGCAAGGTGAGAAAGCTATTTACAAGCTCGTCAGATGCATGTCAGTCTTGTCAGGTGCATGTCCCTCCTGTTGTTGCTATGCAACTGTCCTATCTAGGTTGCTGCTCCATCAATTAATGTCTTTTAGCTGCTGCAGCTCGACTGGCGACCCCTGGCTCGCGATTCTGTCTGCTACTTGATTTCGCAATCTACTTCATGTAATGGTGATGGACAGTTTAATGCAAATTTATGAAGCTGTAGTGCTGCTCGTTTTGTACGCACTGTACATTGTGGTCATGGTGTTCAATAAGAGGCTGATGAATAAGCTGGCTCAGCTGGAGGCCTTCTGCTGCTGGAAGAGGTGAGGGTGGGTGGGTGCAAGGCAGAGGAATAGGGTGGGTGCAAGGCAGAGGAATGGGGTGGGTTGCAAGGCAGAGGAATGGGGTGGGTTGCAAGGCAGAGGAATGGGGTGGGTGCAAGGCAGAGGAATGGGGTGGATGCAAGGCAGAGGAATGGGGTGGGTGCAAGGCAGAGGAATGGGGTGGGTGCAAGGCAGAGGAATGGGGTGGGTTGCAAGGCAGAGGAATGGGGTGGGTGCAAGGCAGAGGAATGGGTGGGTGCAAGGCAGAGGAATAGGGTGGGTGCAAGGCAGAGGAATGGGTGGGTGCAAGGCAGAGGAATGGGGTGGGTTGCAAGGCAGAGGAATGGGGTGGGTGCAAGGCAGAGGAATGGGGTGGGTTGCAAGGCAGAGGAATGGGGTGGGTGCAAGGCAGAGGAATAGGGTAGGGTGGGTGCAAGGCAGAGGAATAGGGTGGGTTGCAAGGCAGAGGAATGGGTGGGTGCAAGGCAGAGGAATGGGGTGGGTGCAAGGCAGAGGAATGGGGTGGGTGCAAGGCAGAGGAATGGGTGGGTGCAAGGCAGAGGAATGGGGTGGGTGCAAGGCAGAGGAATGGGTGGGTTGCAAGGCAGAGGAATGGGGTGGGTGCAAGGCAGAGGAATGGGGTGGGTGCAAGGCAGAGGAATGGGGTGGGTGCAAGGCAGAGGAATGGGTGGGTGCAAGGCAGAGGAATGGAGTGGGTGCAAGGCAGAGGAATGGGGTGGGTGCAAGGCAGAGGAATGGAGTGGGTGCAAGGCAGAGGAATGGAGTGGGTGCAAGGCAGAGGAATGGGGTGGGTGCAAGGCAGAGGAATGGGGTGGGTGCAAGTAAAATTTACAGACTAATCATTTGATGTAAAACTCTTTCTAAAAAATTCACGACACCGAAAAATTTTCAGCGGCGCAAAGGTGGAGCCAACCGAGATGCAGTCCCAGACGGAGTCTGTTGGTGATGAGCCGGCAGTGGTAAGCCAAATCTGGTTGCAACAAAACAAGCTGATAAATTAGTTTTAAAATTATTCTGCAGCAAAGAACGAAATAAGACTCGCCCACAAGGGCTTCACTTGGAGAGGGTTGCGTGCAACACGGTTTATCTGCGATGGCTGAACTCCCGGAACAGGTTGAGAACGGAAACGCCACGCCTATAGGGCATATCAGAGGCTGGGCGGCCGGTATATGGCTTGAGTTCAATTTGATTTGCCGAGTAGGGAAACCTAATGCAACACTTTGCTAATCAAATATTTTGAGGGAAATAGAATAGACAGCCAGCTAAATCCCAACCGTGGGTTGCTTTTCCTTCAGTTTATGCCGACTCTGAGCTCGTTGGCTTCTGGAGATCGCTCTGAAAACTGATTAGCATTTTGTGACCCACTTTCCCCTCTCCTCCTGTCCCCTGTGACCGCAACCCCCACTAACTAACTACCTAACTAACTAACTGACTAACTAACTAACTAACTGACTAACTAACTAACTGACTAACTGACTAACTAACTAACTGACTAACTAACTAACTAACTAACTGACTAACTAACTAACTAACTAACTAACTAACTAACTAACTGACTGACTAACTAACTAACTAACTAACTAACTGACTGACTAACTAACTAACTTAATGACTAACTAACTAACTAACTAACTAACTAACTAACTAACTAACTAACTAACTAACTAACTAACTAACTAACTAACTAACTAACTAACTAACTAACTAACTAACTAACTAACTAACTAATTAACCAACTAACTAACTAACTAACTAACTAACTAATTAACTAGCTAACTAACTAACTAACTAACTAACTAACTAACTAATTAACTAACTAACTAACTAACTAACTAACTAACTAACTAACTAACTAACTAACTAACTAACTAACTAACTAACTAACTAACTAACTAACTAACTAACTAACTAACTAACTAACTAACTAACTAACTAACTAACTAACTAACTAACTAACTAACTAACTAACTAACTAACTAACTAATTAACTAACTAACTAACTAACTAACTAACTAACTAACTAACTAACTAACTAACTAACTAACTAACTAACTAACTAACTAACTAACTAACTGACTGACTGACTGACTGACTGACTGACTGACTGACTGACTGACTGACTGACTGACTGACTGACTAACTAACTAACTAACTAACTAACTAACTCATTTTTTCACTACAGGCGGCCTCAACTCCTCAGTTGCGCCAGAAAGACGCCGCTCATGACAGTGCAGTGTTGACCAGCGGCCGGAACAGCTTCGCCAGTCTCAGCGAGTCGGACCTGCGCAATTTGAATGGCCAGGCGGTCCAGCTGGACTCGCGCGGACAGTCCAGCACGGACTCGCCCAATACAGTCACCAGCCTGCTGACCAGCCCGGGGGAGCGGGCGAACATCTTCACCATTGAGGAGGTGAGGCATCGGAGAGTGAGGTGGACACTTGGGTCATAAAACTGAACGGGAGATGGCTCATAAAACAGGAAATGAGGTGGCTCATAAAACAGAAAATGAGGTGGCTCATAAAACCGGAAATGAGGTGGCTCATAAAACTGGAAATGAGGTGGCTCATAAAACCAGAAATGAGGTGGCTCATAAAACCGGAAATGAGGTGGCTCATAAAACCGGAAATGAGGTGGCTCATCAAACCGGAAATGAGGTGGCTCATAAAACCGGAAATGAGGTGGCTCATAAAACCGGATGTGATGCCTTGTGAGCAAAGCAGAATTCAATTTCAGGAGCCACGCCGCGAGCCGCTGACGGAGACGTCCGCAGACGTTGAGGCGGCCGTCGCGGCCGCAGCCGGCGAATCGAATGTCGGCGAGGTCGACGGACAAGGTCGACGGCAGGCAGACGGAGAAGAAGCTGAGGCCAAAATCGGCTGCTGCTGCGCCTGCTGCCCGGACATCCGGGGGGCGCCGCCGCGCCGGACAACCGAGATGAGCGCCGGCCAGTGGCTAGTCTTTGTACTCAAATGGCTAGTCTTTATAGCGGCTTTTCCGTTTCTGTGCGCCTATAGCTGGACGATTCCGGACTGCTCCAAGGCTCACCTGAGGTGAGAAATTTTTTGCAATTTTCCGCATAAGAAAGCTAATATTGTGTTCAATTAACAGCACTGCTAACCCATTGTGCAGAAAGTACTTCCTAGTCAGCTTCTTCGTCTCGGTACTGTGGATTGCCGGAATCTCATTCGTCATGGTGACAGTGGTGGCCAAGCTGGGCTGCCTGCTGGGTATCGACACCTTCGTGATGTCCATGACTGTGCTGGCTGCCGGGACCAGCATTCCGGTAAGCAGTGAGAAGGCTGTGGGGTGTGCAGTGATAGTAGAAGGCTGCCAAATTAAACAATCGCTACTTCACGAACCCAAGGACTTGGTGAGCTCCATCATCGTGGCTCGAGACGGATTCGCGGACATGGCGGTCTCAAACGCCATTGGCTCCAACGTGTTCGACATCGACCTGGGCCTCGGGCTGCCCTTTCTTGTCCGGCTCATAGCCAACAGAGCCGAACCGCTGGATGTGTTCAGCGAGCAAGAGAGGGTGAGCTCAGTTATTGGAATTTTTATACGAGCTAAGTCAGTACTTTCCCTCTAAATCAACGCATCGAATCTATCCTTCCTTGATTCCTCTGTTCCTCGGTTCCTATTGGCTGATAGCGATTTCTATTGGCTGATAAGGACCCACCTAACCGCCACGGTTTGATTTCTACCCCTCCTCGATTTCTATTGGCTGATAAGGACCCACCTAACCGCCACGGTTTGATTTCTACCCCTCCTCGATTTCTATTGGCTGATAAGGACCCACCTAACCGCCACGGTTTGATTTCTACAACTACTCAATTTCTATTGGCTGATAAGGATCCAAATAACCGCCACACGGTTTCATTTCTTCCCCTCCTCAATTTCTATTGGCCAACCGAACGGGACGTCCACCTCACCACTTCTCCAATGTGCAGAAGGACTATTGCGAAGGCCGCATGAAGATGGTTGTCCACGTGAAATTCGGCATCATCCTGATAGTCATCCTTCTAATCACGATCAGCATGATGAGTGCCGCAAAATTTCGCATTGGCAAGTTGATGGCGGTGGTACTATTCGCGCTGTACTTAGCCTTTCTCGTGTACGCCTTTCTGCAACAGTTTCTCTGCAAGTACACCTGTTGAAAGTTTACAATAAATACAGTACTAATGTTGAAATAAAGGATGAATTTTAATTTACCGATGAAAATTTTGATTTCGTGTCGGAGTAACATGCTGCTGAAATTGAAAAAACATGCAATGCACTTTTACACTCTTCAAATCGGAATGCGGAATGTACTTTTATGCTCTCTGCATGGGGGTAGTCATAAAAGACTTATGAAATGAGAATTGGGAATGTACTTTTATTAGGAATCAAATGGTAGTGAAATCGATTCATCCTGTAGACAGTTAATTATTTCATTTTACTATTTACTTATCAGCTCTACATACGCAGTTACTTACATCAGTGCATCAGCTGTTGAGTTACTATTAGTAGTAGTAACCAAGCACCCATAGAGCCATTTTTAGTTTTTTGTGCACCTCACGTCTAATTAGTCCATCAGAATTTTTGTTTATTTAAACCCTCTAAAGCGGACAAATTAAATTAATTCAAGTTCGTTTTATTTTGCGGTTTTTGGTTAAAACCATGCGAACCACAATAATACATGTTGGTTGCGTCTTATCTATTGAAAACAGAAGCTAACACGCCGTATATTCTACTTAAATAGTGTAAGTAGCTTGAATGCTTGCTACTCATTTTAGTGTTTATTAAAATAAAAAACAGCACACATGTACGCCATACATACTTTAAGTAGCATGCTTTGACTTGCAGAATTAGGCGAACATTTGTGATACAGCACTTCTGATCTTATGGATCCTTTAGGAGACCATAGCACCCTTCGGAAGACTATAGCACCTCCAGGAGACCATGACACCCTTCAGGAGACCATAACACCCTTCAGGAGACCATGACACCCTTCAAGAGACCATGACACCCTTCAAGAGACCATGACACCCTTCAGGAGACCATGACACCTTCAAGAGACCATGACACCCTTCAAGAGACCATGACACCCTTCAGGAGACCATGACATCTTCAGGAGACCATGACATCCTTCAAGAGACCATGACATCTTCAGGAGACCATGACATCTTCAGGAGACCATGACATCCTTCAAGAGACCATGACATCTTCAGGAGACCATGACACCCTTCAAGAGACCATGACACCCTTCAAGAGACCATGACACCCTTCAAGAGATCATGACACCCTTCAGGAGACCATGACATCTTCAGGAGACCATGACACCCTTCAAGAGACCATGACACCCTTCAGGAGACCATGACACCCTTCCGGAGACCGTGACACCCTTCAGGAGACCATGACACCCTTCAGGAGACCATGACACCCTTCAAGAGACCATGACACCCTTCAGGATACCATGACACCATTCAGGATACCATGACACCCTTCAGGAGACCATGACACCCTTCAGGAGACCATGACACCCTTCAGGATACCATGACACCCTTCAGGATACCATGACACCATTCAGGATACCATGAAACCCTTCAGGATACCATGACACCCTTCAGGAGACCATGACACCCTTCTGGAGACCATGACACCCTTCAGGATACCATGACACCCTTCCGGAGACCGTGACACCCTTCAGGAGACCATGACACCCTTCAGGATACCATGACACCCTTCCGGAGACCGTGACACCCTTCAAGATACCATGACACCCTTCAGGAGACCATGACACCCTTCAGGAGACCATGACACCCTTCAGGAGACCGTGACACCCTTCAGGAGACCATGACACCCTTCCGGAGACCGTGACACCCTTCAGGATACCATGACACCCTTCAGGAGACCATGACACCCTTCAGGATACCATGACACCATTCAGGATACCATGAAACCCTTCAGGAGACCATGACACCCTTCAGGAGACCATGACACCCTTCAGGATACCATGACACCCTTCAGGATACCATGACACCATTCAGGATACCATGAAACCCTTCACGATACCATGACACCCTTCAGGAGACCATGACACCCTTCAGGAGACCATGACACCCTTCAGGATACCATGACACCCTTCCGGAGACCGTGACACCCTTCAGGATACCATGACACCCTTCAGGAGACCATGACACCCTTCAGGAAATTATGACACCCTTCAGAAGGCTATAGTAGCCTTCAGGAGACCAAGTAGTGAAATTTCAGGAACGCGGAGTTACGCTAGATCAGACATAAGTGCAATTCTGCACGGAAAGCGAAGCCAGAGAGCTCAAAAGTCCATCGTCATCTTCATGCAGACGCTGCGAGTCTCTGTGCCCCGATGTGCCAGTAGCATTCTCTGAAATTCAATTATTGCCCTATATTACTACTGATAATAATCGAAATTCAGTAGAGTGAATAGAATTTTATTTTGAAAAAGCACTACCTGATTGGCTGATCGTCGCTTCCTCAAAATTCTGAAGCATAAAATATTAAGACACATCATTCCCTGACACATCATCATTATAACCAATACGATCGTAAATAATGAGGCACAAGGAAACAAGGAAAACAATCATGAAATCAACCAACCTCCGACGGCTGCCTGCCCGTGTCGGGCGTCAACGGCGCTGTGTACACGTTTGCACTGTCCGAGTCGGGCGAATCTCCCGGACAGCTGCCCCCGGACAGTGGCCGGACTGCGGGTTTGCAAAGCGAATAGTTGGGATCTCGATTTTGGGATTCTGGGGAAGGCCAAGCAGGGGACTATCCATCTAATTAAAGCACCCCCTCTCCTCCTGTCCCCTGTGACAGCACCCTTCCCCTCTGCTCCTGTCCCCTGTGACAGCACCCTCTCCTCTCCTCCTGTCCCCTGTGACAGCACCCTCCCCTCTCCTCCTGTCCCCTGTGACAGCACCCTCCCTTCACCTCCTGTCCCCTGTGACAGCACCCTCCCCTCTCCTTCTGTCCCCTGTGACAACACCCTCCCCTCTCCTCCTGTCCCCTGTGACAGCACCCTCCCCTCTCCTTCTGTCCCCTGTGACAACACCCTCCCCTCTCCTCCTGTCCCCTGTGACAGCACCCTCTCCTCTCCTCCTGTCCCCTGTGACAGCACCCTTCCCCTCTGCTCCTGTCCCCTGTGACAGCACCCTCTCCTCTCCTCCTGTCCCCTGTGACAGCACCCTCCCCTCTCCTCCTGTCCCATGTGACAACACCCTCCCTTCTCCTCCTGTCCCCTGTGACAGCACCCTCCCCTCTCCTTCTGTCCCCTGTGACAACACCCTCCCCTCTCCTCCTGTCCCCTGTGACAGCACCCTCACCTCTGATGCTGTCCCCTGTGACAGCACCCTTCCCCTCTGCTCCTGTCCCCTGTGACAGCACCCTCTTCTCTCCTCCTGTCCCCTGTGACAGCACCCTCCTGCTGGTATCTCATCAGCCCCCTCACCAGTGGGCGGCTTGCACGCTGACAGGACTTCCGTCTCCTCGGGGTTGCCTCCTGGCGCACCCGGTTGCCGGGCGGTTCGCCGGCTCCAGCGCCCGCGGCCTCTCCGACACCGCAGGCAGGCGATGGCGGCCAGCAGCGGCGCTGAGACGCCTAGAGTGGCCGTTACCATAGCAACCAATACTACTATACTGGCGTCCGAAGCGACTGAAGCCACGGCCCAAGAAGACGAAGGAAACTGCCGGGCTGGCGGCGGCGGCGGCGTCTCAACAATGGTGACCTGCAACAGCGATTGTCTGTGAGGCGTCATCCACACCGATCCAGCCGGGCACTTGAGCTCCCATACCCTGACACCTAAGCTCCCATTCCCTGACACCTAAGCTCCCATACCCTGACACCTAAGCTCCCATACCCTGACACCTAAGCTCCCATTCCCTGACACCTAAGCTCCCATTCCCTGACACCTAAGCTCCCATTCCCTGACACCTAAGCTCCCATTCCCTGACACCTAAGCTCCCATTCCCTGACACCTAAGCTCCCATTCCCTGACACCTAAGCTCCCATTCCCTGACACCTAAGCTCCCATTCCCTGACACCTAAGCTCCCATACCCTGACACCTAAGCTCCCATTCCCTGACACCTAAGCTCCCATTCCCTGACACCTAAGCTCCCATTCCCTGACACCTAAGCTCCCATTCCCTGACACCTAAGCTCCCATTCCCTGACACCTAAGCTCCCATTCCCTGACACCTAAGCTCCCATTCCCTGACACCTAAGCTCCCATTCCCTGACACCTAAGCTCCCATTCCCTGACACCTAAGCTCCCATTCCCTGACACCTAAGCTCCCATTCCCTGACATGATGAAAAGATGATGATGCCGGTCACAATTTGAAAGTCAAAGCGGCTTCTGTACACCCTGTGTGAGCGTGGGCGCACTCAGAAAAGTCCCCAATCCCTCGGGCACCTGCAGCATCGCAGTGCTGGACATCGGCGGCTTCCCGCAGTCCTCAGCCGTCAGCTCCAGCACGAAGACCGCGCCCAGCAGCTTCCGCCGCGTCTCCTTCGTCAGCGTTGCCGCCAAAGTTGTCAGGTCGCCGGAGCCTGGCGCCACTTCAAAGAGTTGCCGACCTTCCTCGGGTCGGACACTTTTCAGTCGATAGGCGACTTTGCCGTTGGCTCCGGCGTCCGAGTCCGCAGCCCGGAGGCGGAGGACCGGCCGGCCTGCCGGGTGCTCCAGGCTGACGTTCACGGCGGCGGCGGAGGAGGCCGGCGGCTGCTGCCAGACGGGCCGGTTGTCGTTGAGGTCCAGGACCCGGACTCGAACCCGGGCTGACGATCGGCCGTCCGCGCCGTCGTCAGCGACGATCTGATGGCGATTTTTTAAAGTTTTCATTGTTAATGAAAGGATGCTTGAAGCCTGAGAACCTGAGGCTGGCCCAGCAACTGAAGATCTTGGAGGCTGGCCTAGCAACTGAGGATCTGGGAGGCTGGCCCAGCAACTGAGGATCTGGGAGGCTGGCCTAGCAACTGAGGATCTGGTAGGCTGGCCCAGCAACTGAGGATCTGGGAGGTTCAAAGGATGCTGCTGAACTTGAAGCGGCTCGCCTGAAAATCGTAGACTTCGCGGGCCTCCCGGTCCAGCAGACGCCGCCCAGTGACCAGTCGGCCATCGTCAGTGACTTCGAAGGCGGCGTCGACCTCGCCGTCCGGCAGCAGCCGATAGGCGACTCGCCGATGCGTCGGCTCTGCGTCGCCGTCGATGGCGGCGACGCTGCCGATCAGCCGGCCGGGCGGCGAGTTCTCGGCTACGGCGAAGTCGAAACCGCTGGTGGGGGCGCCGACGAACTCCGGCCGGCAGTCGTTGACATCGACAATCTGGACGATGACGGTGGCGGTGGCGGTGTGGCGCGGCCGGCCGGCCGGATCTTTGGAGTCGCCCAGATCCACGGCGCAGACCGTGACGTTGACCACGGGATCGAGAAGCGACTCGCGATCGAAGCTGCGACGAGCTCGCAGCTCCCCGGTCAGTCGGTCGACGTCGAAATCCGGCGAAGAGGTTGAGGTTGAAGCTCCGCCGCTGCCGCAAAGTTGGTAGCGCAGCTCCGCGTTTTCGCCTTCGTCGGCGTCAACGGCGGAGAGCTGGGCGACCACTCGACCGGGAGGTTCGTTCTCGGGTAGGCGCGCCGTCAGGGGGCTGCGCTCGAACACCGGCGGGGAGTCGTTCTCGTCGGTGACTCGAATCTGGGGGAGGGGTTTGGGATCAGGGCAGATTCGGGTTTGGGATCAGGGGGAGATTTGGGTTTGGGATCAGGGGAGATTTGGGTTTGGGATCAGGGGAGATTCGGGTTTGGGATCAGGGGAGATTTGGGTTTGGGATCAGGGGAGATTTGGGTTTGGGATCAGGGGAGATTTGGGTTTGGGATCAGGGGAGATTTGGGTTTGGGATCAGGGGAGATTCGGGTTTGGGATCAGGGGAGATTCGGGTTTGGGATCAGGGGAGATTCGGGTTTGGGATCAGGGGAGATTCGGGTTCGGGATCAGGGGAGATTCGGATTTGGGATCAGGGGAGATGTGGGTTTGGGATCAGGGGAGATTTGGGTTTGGGATCAGGGGAGATTTGGGTTTGGGATCAGGGGAGATTCGGGTTTGGGATCAGGGGAGATTCGGGTTTGGGATCAGGGGAGATTCGGGTTTGGGATCAGGGGAGATTCGGGTTCGGGATCAGGGGAGATTCGGATTTGGGATCAGGGGAGATGTGGGTTTGGGATCAGGGGAGATTCGGGTTTGGGATCAGGGGAGATGTGGGTTTGGGATCAGTGGAGATTCGGGTTTGGGATCAGGGGAGATTCGGGTTTGGGATCAGGGGAGACTCGGGTTTGGGATCAGGGGAGATTCGGGTTTGGGATCAGGGGAGATGTGGGTTTGGGATCAGTGGAGATTCGGGTTTGGGATCAGGGGAGATTCGGGTTTGGGATCAGGGGAGACTCGGGTTTGGGATCAGGGGAGATTCGGGTTTGGGATCAGGGGACATTCGGGTTTGGGATCAGGGGAGATTCGGGTTTGGGATCAGGGGAGATTCGGGTTTGGGATCAGGGGTAGATTTGGGTTCGGGATCAGGGGAGATTTGGGTTTGGGATCAGGGGTAGATTTGGGTTCGGGATCAGGGGAGATTCGGGTTTGGGATCAGGGGAGATTCGGGTTCGGGATCAGGGGAGATTTGGAATCTGGCAACTCACCTGGAGTCGCCTCTCTGTCAGCAGACTCGGCGAGCCGTTGTCGTTGCAGACGATCTTGACGCTGGTCACGCCGGGCGGCGGCAGCGACTCGCGATCGAATCTGCGACTGGTAACCAGGCGGAACTGGCCGCGAGCCGACCTGTACAGCGGCAGCAGCCCGAAGTCCGATTGGGGCTCTGACTGGCAGCTCACAGGCGGCTGCTGCTCAGGGCTGCTGCGGTGATGGAGCATCGGGAAGGGGCGATTGATGGTCGTGATGGTGATGATGAGGATGATGATGGTGATGTTGATGATGATGTTGACAATGGTGATGATGATGATGATGTTGATGATGATGATTATGATTATGATGGTGATGATGATGGAGATGATGATGGTGATGATGATGGTGATGATGGTGATGATGAAGGTGGTGATGATGATAATGAGGATGATGATGAGGATGATGTTGAGGATGATGATGGTGATGTTGATGATGATGTTGACGATGGTGATGATGATAATGATGTTGATGATGATGATGATGAGGATGATGATGATGATGATGGTGATGATGATGGTGATGATGATGGTGATGATGATGATGGTGATGATGATGGTGATGATGATGGTGATGATGATGGTGATGATGATGGTGATGATGATGGTGATGATGATGGTTATGATGATGGTGATGATGATGGTGATGATGGTGATGATGAAGGTGGTGATGATGATAATGAGGATGATGATGAGGATGATGTTGAGGATGATGATGGTGATGTTGATGATGATGTTGACGATGGTGATGATGATAATGATGTTGATGATGATGATGATGAGGATGATGATGATGATGATGGTGATGATGATGGTGATGATGATGGTGATGATGATGATGGTGATGATGATGGTGATGATGATGGTGATGATGATGGTGATGATGATGGTGATGATGATGGTGATGATGATGGTGATGATGATGGTGATGATGATGGTGATGATGATGGTGATGATGATGGTGATGATGATGGTGATGATGATAATGATGATGACTAGCTTATCAAAAGTCACCAAGCAAAGTCCCGCACCCTGGCCATTTGTCATCGCCGTCACTGACATCCAGCGAAGCCACCAAGGTGTTCACTGGCGCGTTCTCGGCCACCCCCAGCTGGTCAGGATCGGAGCCGGCGCCCATGACGGAGATCACGGGTGGGTTGTCGTTCTCGTTGATGAGTTCCACCTGGAGGGTTGATGTTGTCCTGGTGCTTGGAGATTTTATGTCCAATGATTTTGATTGCTGATTCACTGGCTCCTGATTCAGTGGCTCGCTCCTGATTCAGTGACTCCTGATTCCCCGACTCCTCATTCACCGACTCCTCATTCACCGACTCCTTATTCACCGACTCCTCATTCACCGACTCCTCATTCACCGACTCCCCATTCACCGACTCTTCATTCACCGACTCTTCATCCACCAACTCCTCATTCACCGACTCCTTATTCACAAATTCCTCATTCACAGATTCCTCATTCACCGACTCCTTATTCACAAATTCCTCATTCACAGATTCCTCATTCACCGACTCCTCATTCACCGAATCCTCATTCACTGACTCCTCATTCACCGACTCCTCATTCACCGACTCCTCATTCACCGACTCCTCATTCACCGACTCCTCATTCACCGACTCCTCATTCACCGACTCCTCATTCACCGACTCCTCATTCACCGACTCCTCATTCACCGACTCTTCATCCACCGACTCTTCATTCACCAACTCCTCATTCACCGAATCCTAATTCACCGACTCCTCATTCACAGATTCCTGATTCACCGACTCCTGATTCAAAAATTCCTCATTCACAGATTCCAGATTCACTGACTCCTCATTCACCGACTCCTGATTCACAGATTCCAGATTCACCGACTCCTGACTCACCAGTTACTGATTCACATATCCTTCTAATATAGTATACACTGAGTATAACTTATACAATATACAGGGCAGCTATCCAGCTTCAGTCTCAACAAAGCCAACACCCCAAAAGTCACCTGACAAGTCAAAACTCCCTGTCTGCGTGTCAGTGAGCCAACTTGAGAAAAAATCAAAGCAAGGCGAAAAAAGCTCGGATCAAATGACCCCCAGGGCAGAAACCGAGCCCAGCTTATCTATCGGATTTCCAACCTCGCCAACAACCGGAATCTCTTTGATGAGCGTGGATCAAACAAAAAAAACGACGGAACAAGCAATATTCCCAGTCCTTTGAAGTTAGAGTTGGCACTGTTTTAGGTCACAGTCAAGTTGGATGTTAATAACTGCATCTCCAATTATCCTTTTGAATGTATTGGTGACAATGCTGTGGTGCATGTTTTATAGATCATAAACACCCTCTGAGTGACTTCAGTTGAATCCAGTTGGATGGAGATGAGGCTGGGGATGAGGATGGAGATGAGGCTGGGGATGAGGATGGAGATGAGGCTGGGGATGAGGATGGAGATGAGGCTGGGGATGAGGTTGAAGATGAGGTTGGAGATGAGGCACAAGATGAGGATGGAGATGAGGATGGGGATGGGGATGGGGATGAAGCTAGGGATGAGGATGGAGATGAGGCTGGGATGAGGATGGAGATGAGGTTGGGATGAGGATAGAGATGAGGCTTGGGACGAGGATAAAGATGAGGCATAAGATAGGGATGGAGATGAGGCTGGAGATAAGGATGGAGATAAGACTGGGATTGAGAATGGAGATGAGGCTGGGGATGAGGATAAAGATGAGGCATAAGATAGGGATGGAGATGAGGCTGGAGATGAGGAAAAAGATGAGGCACAAGATGGGGATGGAGATGAGGCTAGAGCTCAGGCTTGGGATGAGGCTGACGATGAGGAGAGGGATGAGGCTGGGAATGAGGCTGGGAATGCGGATGGAGGTGAGGCTGGGGATGAGGCTAAAGAGGAGCAGCTCAGGCATTCTATCCCAAGGCTCACCTGAACCGCAGCCTCAGCGCTGTGTTGGCCATCCGAGACGCTCAGCGGCAGGCGGTACCGCCGTCGAGTTTCAAAGTCAAGCGGCCTGGCTGGCGCTACGGCGCCGGTGACGGCGTCGACATGAAAGTCGGCGGCCGTGCCGGGGTCGGCGCCGTCGCCCAGCCGGTAGGTCAGCCGGTCGTTAGAATCGATGTCCACGGCTGCCAGCCGGAGGAACTCGCGGCCAACAGGCTGGGACTCGGACAGACCGAGGCGGGCGGGAACGCTGCCGGCCGGGAATTGAGGCGGATTGTCGTTGATGTCGACAACGGTGACGAGCACCGTCAGGGAGCCGGTGAGCGGCGAGGGCCGGCCGTCGTCTACTGCCAGAAGGATCAGCTGGTACCTCGTCGGCTGGTCAGCGTCGTCAGCGTCCAAGTCGACGAGCAGCTCGAGGCTCGGCGGTGGCGGCGGCGGCGTCACCAGCGACGATGAGAAGTCGCCAGCAGCGTCAACAAGTCGAAACCGACCGCTAGCTGAGTCCACCAGGGTGTACCTCCGGGTGCTGTTCTGCGGCGCCCTGTCTGGGTCCGCGGCGGGTGGCAGTGCGAAGCGGCTGCCCACCTGAGAGTGCTCCCGGATGTCCAGCCTCAGCTGCGTCGAGTTGCTACCGCCGCCGCCAGCCGCTGCTGCCGGCCGCCAGCTCGGCGCGTTGTCGTTGACATCCTTGATGAGGAAGTTCAGCCGGACAACGGCTCGGAGACGCCCGCCCAGTGGCAGCTCCACCACGGCGAGCGTCAGACTGAGCTGGACGTCCTGGCGGCTGCAGGTGCCGGCCTCGGGGCAGAGCAACTCGCGGTCCACCTTCGGGGTGATGACGAATCTGCAGATGTGACTGCCTTAGTTCTCCCTATTCCCCCTCATCTCCCGCTCTCTCCCTATTCCCCTTCATCTCCCGCTCTCGTTATTCCCCCTCATCTGCCGCTCTCTCCATATTACCCCTCATCTCCCGCTCTCCCTATTCCCCCTCATCTCCCGCTCTCGTTATTCCCCTTCATCTCCCGCTCTCCCTATTCCCCCTCATCTGCCGCTCTCTCCCTATTCCCCCTCATCTCCCGCTCTCCCTATTCCCCCTCATCTCCCGCTCTCTCCCTATTCCCTCCCCCTCATCTCCCGCTCTCTCTCTCTACTCCCTCCCCTCATCTCCCGCTCTCTCCCTACTCCCTCCCCCTCATCTCCCGCTCTCTCTCTACTCCCTCCCCCTCATCTCCCGCTCTCTCCCTATTTCCTCCCCCTCATCTCCCGCTCTCTCCCTATTCCCTCCCCCTCATCTCCCGCTCTCTCCCTATTCCCTCCCCCTCATCTCCCGCTCTCTCCCTATTCCCTCCCCCTCATCTCCCGCTCTCTCCCTATTTCCTCCCCCTCATCTCCCGCTCTCTCCCGCACTCCGATCCCCACAGAACTGGGACACGAACCCTCCTGGCGAGCGCGACTTCCCCGCTGCGGCCACTCAGCCTGAAGAAGCGGCCGCCGCCTCCCGCATCCAGCAGCCGGTATTCGCAGTCGCCGCCGCAGTCCAGCACCGAGCACCGAGCCGCCTCCCGATCAACACCGTCAAGAAGCTGCCGACACAGCCAGGGAACACTGGCCACCACCGTGCCGACTGGGAGCTCCTCGGGGAATTCGTGACTGAGCCAAACAGCTTGCTGGATTGTTGCGGCATCAACGCAGTCTGTCGCAGCTGTCAGGAGCAGCAGGCTGGCACAGGCGATGGCGAGCATGGCAAGTCTGCAGTATAGAGGGCTCATTGTTTAGAACAATGTCGGACAAACTGCGTCCCAACTCGGAGCGCTCAGTCAAGGCGGTATTTGAAGCATTCACCGATTAAAAATCATCAGTGACAACGTGCTACTTTATTGTTCTGCAGTTCAACAATCCATCTTGATTGGTCTCTCAAACTAAACAGCTGGGAACTCCGCGTGCGCTTAGTTGCCACCCGGATCTCACGTTGGGATCGATGGGATCTAAGTCAAAAAGCACAAAAGTTCGCTTTCAATTTCAGTAATAATGTAACTTGAAAACGGATATAGATAGATAGATAGATAGATAGATAGATAGATAGATAGATAGATAGATAGATAGATAGATAGATAGATAGATAGATAGATAGATAGATAGATAGATAGATAGATAGATAGATAGATAGATAGATAGATAGATAGATAGATAGATAGATAGATAGATAGATAGATAGATAGATAGATAGATAGATAGATAGATAGATAGATAGATAGATAGATAGATAGATAGATAGATAGATAGATAGATAGATAGATAGATAGATAGATAGATAGATAGATAGATAGATAGATAGATAGATAGATAGATAGATAGATAGATAGATAGATAGATAGATAGATAGATAGATAGATAGATAGATAGATAGATAGATAGATAGATAGATAGATAGATAGATAGATAGATAGATAGATAGATAGATAGATAGATAGATAGATAGATAGATAGATAGATAGATAGATAGATAGATAGATAGATAGATAGATAGATTCGCAGTGTACTTCGTACCGAATTCACCCTCCATAGAAGCAGCATGCAGGCAGCACCGTGCAGACCATAAAGTTGTTGCTACCCGCTGTGTCACTCGTAAAACCCTGTCTGCCAGCATTGTTTCCGGGCACAGTTTACGCCTGTTTTCCTTCTGTCTCGATATTCTTTCAGTAGAATTTATGCACCCAAAGCCTATTCTAGGTTCTCCTTCCTCGGATGCTGATTGGCGCTTAATTAGCTGTGCATTATACGAGGTGTAGTTTTGTAACTTAAAAAGTGCTCTTTCTCTACATATCGGCTCCAGTATTCCCTCGATAATGTGGGGTCAAATCTTCAGTAAGTTTTTCACTGGTTCCAAACTTTTGTGCACTGACTTCGATTTTGCGTATGGATAAAATCATTTAAGTAATTGGAATAAATTCAAACAGGACTCGAACTCGGGACCTCTTGGCATAAGGCAACGTTTCTGCGTTTTTTGCGAGCCTTTAACTGACCTCTATGGTCGAAACGGATTTCAGGTTTTTTTTATTTTTCACACTTACAGCTGAAATCCATCAATTCAACTCGCAGTTGGACTGGCAGCTTTGCTAATTAACTGCATTTCCTGTCGTCGGCGTCTTTCTGCATTTTTAGCTCGCTTCAGTAAATTTTCCTTTAAACTGTTGTCGTTTAAAAAAGTCTGTCCAGCTGCTTTCACAAAGAATGATGGAAATTGTCGCTTTTGCAAGTATTTGAGGACTAGCAATGCTAGACTTCCCTGCATCATAGCTTGACTTGCTATCCTATACTTGCTTGGCCAAGAACAAATGAAAGGTTATTTGCAATTGTTCGAGTTGATTCGAGCATGAACTAATTAGTACAATAGTACGATTTTTAATTGCCCTGGGACAAGTTAAGATGGCTAGGATGATAGCTGAAGGCGATCCATGGAGTTCCGCACATAGAAACTGGAATCGCTAAATGTCAAATGTTTGATCAGATAGAAATAAAAATTGTTTTGTCTGAGGTTGATTCAACCGGCTTTCTCAAAAGGTTTTCCTTCTAAATACCTGCCCTGGAATAGGATTTTACCAGAGACGAAAGTCACGAAACAGTCGTGATAAAATCCTGCTGGAAAATAAGACAATGGCCTCTATGTGTCTTATAGACAATGAAGTTGCGTAGTAGGTAAGGGACTGAAATAAAGAACACAGAAGGTCATCCATGAAGTTCAAAATAACACAACATATAACAAGAGCAAGCTTACTTATGAGAACTTTGCAATGCTCTGACCAATTTGTTAGTCTGTAACTGGAGATGAGTGACTTAAGAATGAAAAAAATGGCCAAGGGTATTTAGACAGCTGTAGGCAGTGCAACAGGGTAACCGGATCCTGCAGTGCTGGATCGGTTGTCACTACACAGCGTAACAATGTAAGCTTGTACAGAGAGATGATCGATTGCATCATTGAGAGTGATCTGCTGATGTAAACATGATGTTTATCATCAATACGCGATTCGTATATTACTGAGGCTTCGTCACTATGCCATGGGGATTGAACCATGGACAGCGAAAGTAGCGCGAATCGATCTGACACTGAAAGTGGCGCCTGTCTGACACTGAAAGTGGCACCCGTCTGACACTCAAACTGGCGCCCATCTGACACTGAAAGTGGCGCCTGTCTGACACTGAAAGTGTCACCCGTCTGACACTCAAACTGGCGCCTATCTGACACTGAAAGTGTCACCCGTCTGACACTCAAACTGGCGCCTATCTGACACTGAAAGTGTCACCCGTCTGACACTCAAACTGGCGCCTATCTGACACTGAAAGTGTCACCCGTCTGACACTCACACTGGCGCCTATCTGACACTGAAAGTGGCGCCCGTCTGACACTCAAACTGGCGTTTATCTGACACTGAAAGTCTGACACTCAAACTGGCGTCCATCTGACACTGAAAGTGTCACCCGTCTGACACTCAAACTGGCGCCTATCTGACACTGAAAGTGTCACCCGTCTGACACTCAAACTGGCGCCCATCTGACACTGAAAGTCTGACACTGAAAGTGGCGCCCATCTGACACTGAAAGTGGCGCCTATCTGATACCCAATGTGGCGCACCGTCGGGAACCGATCGAAGGATCGGTGATTGAAAATCTCTACTCAAAATTTCTTAGGGGACTGAGTGACGCGTCAGCTGAGTGCAATCCAAAACTGCCAATATATTAAAGCCGCAATGCACTTTTATTCCAATTTTCAACAAAATCCATTGGCGAAGGGCTTGACAGGTATAAATATAAATACTGGTATTTTTGCTTACCAATCCGTTGAGAAAAGATTCCAGCTGTCTCTTTCAACTTTTGGCGATAATAATTAATGGGAATATTTCTCTGGCGTGGGGAGGGGGGCGACTGCAGCAGGCAGCAGCGGTCAGTTCGGGATAGCGCAGAAATATATGGGGATGACGGGACACTGGGAAGTGAAGGGGCAGCAGAGACACGCGGGAACCGAACCGGCTGACAAGCAGAAACAGGCCTTCCACCGAAACTCTCAGCATGCAGGCTCCACCGATTGTATCCCGGGCAGTTGTTTTGGGTCCAAAATAAAAAGCCTTAGGCGCTCATTAGAGAGACTGAGCGAAATTCTTTGCTTGCTTAGGTTGACTGGGGGGGGGGGCTACTAGAAGCAGAAGCTGCTAAACGTTTTGGCATATTTTTATACGGCTGAGAGTTGCCCGACAGCTGTATCCTCCGCTGCGGTCCAATCAGTATTAGCTCATGGCAGTTGCACCCAATGGGCTCGAATCCTTGCACTTGTGGCCCACAAAGGGCCAGCCACCCGTAGGCACAGGGTGTGTGCACTGACTGACTGACTGACGAAAATCCCGGACCGCTGTACACTCTGTGTGAGCGAGCGTGTGTGCTAGATCATGCGGTGAATCTCTTTCGGATCAAAAGCGTTTGATTGCGACTAGTGAGCATTTGTTTATACTCAAGGGGGCAGGGGTTTACGCGCCGGACTCTCGAGCTACGACCCCTGCACCCCACAGTGACGACCCTGACACCCCAGAGTGGCGATCCTGACACTCTAGTGGCGATCCTGACACTCTAGAGTGGCGATCCTGACACTCTAGTGGCGATCCTGACAACCCAGAGTGGCGAGCCTGACACTACAGAGTGGCGAGCCTGACAGCCTAGAGTGGCGATCCTGACACCTCAGAGTGGCGATCCTGACACCCCAGAATGGCGATCCTGACACCCCAGAGTGGTGATCCTGACACCCTAGAGTGGCGATCCTGACACCCTAGAGTGGCGATCCTGACACCCTAGAGTGGCGAGCCTGACACCCAGAGTGGCGACTCTGACACCTTATCCTATAATAATTTCAGTGCCAAAGGAGATTCAAAGATTCCCTTCAGGAAAAAGGACCAAAGCTTTTCAAAAGACAAAAAAGTAAGACTTGAAAATAGCATAGCACCGAGTTGCGTTTTTTCAAGAGTTCAATAGAAAAATAACATTTTAATTGATTATGGATGCATTTTTTCGAAGCTATATGTCGAGTAAGTTGCAATATAGTTACGGAGTCAGACAGGCGACGAATATAAAGTAAGATTGAGCACGGGTTTCAACTAATTAAACGCATTTTCAGTAGAATACAACTATCAAACTACTAGTAGTAATAGAACTAAAAAAATTGCAAATTTCGATAAAGTTAAACGAAGTAGCACCGCGTTGAAACAAAATGCCTTACAATGCCTTAGAAGCTGTTGAAAAAAAGTAATTATTTTGTAAAAGTAAGTATTAGAGAAACAGACTAATAATAATAAAAACTGAGAGCATGCAGAACTTGTGGCTTTGATTAATATCAGTTTGGATCACAGATACTAGACTAACTAGATGGGTTACTCAGCACATTTGCGTGTAAGCTACTTTCAGTTCAGTAGTGAGTTAAACAGAAGCATTTTATGGTATTTTTAAAGCCAAGGCTCATTTATTGGCTCTTTTATTACCCCATTCATTTATTACGCTCCAGCTTAAACCCTCCAACCGCGCCTTTCCACACTATCCCCGCCCCAATATTTATTGACTTTCTCGGAATTCCAGCCTAAAGCTGCCATGTACATTTCAGTGGACTGGCTAATGTACATTATTGCTGAACCAATTAGCAAGCTGTTCACGCCTGCAAGCTTGGGCTTCTAATCTTATCAAAGTCATTTCAGCTGCCTTTATTTTTATAAAATAGCTTACGCATTCTTCTTTGCTATTGAACTGAAAGTAGAAAGCTGTTTTACTAAGTATATATGCCTGAGTGGCCCATTGGTTATTTTAGTTTCTGTGGTTTGGATTAAAAACGCACATAGTATAAATAGCATATATGTACACACAGAAATTGTTGTCAGACTCCCCGCATGCTACTAACACTTACTCGAATCCGTCAGGCCACCTGCAGGCTACGGCGGGTCAGACGCCTCTGCTGTTGCTGCTGCTGCCCAGACACCCGCCTGCGCTCGTCGACTGCGGCGCTTTCAGCAGCGGCGGGTGGCCAGCCGCCGAGTCTGCAGGCCTCCAGCTGGGCGAATCTGCGACGAGTATCGACAATGTCGGCTTCGACATTTGACCAGGTGGCGTGCAGCTGGGCGGGCGACGGCTGACCGGCCGGCACCAGTTTGGCCTCGAATGCCGGCAGGGTGTCCCGGATGAGGCGGCCGGCCGCGGCCAGGGCGCCAGTCAGCTCGGACAGCAGCGACTGGGGCACCGACTCGCTGATTGACACCTGGGAATAACAGTGCGTTGAGGAGGGAATGGGATGGTATTGGTAGGATAAAGAAGGGAAGATTATCAAGGGGATAAACAAGGGGAGATTATCAAGGGGATAAACAAGGGAAGATTATCAAGGGGATAAACAAGGGAAGATTATCAAGGGGATAAACAAGGGGAGATTATCAAGGGGATAAACAAGGGAAGATTATCAAGGGGATAAACAAGGGGAAAATATCAAGGGGATAAACAAGGGGAGATTATCAAGGGGATAAACAAGGGGAGATTATCAAGGGGATAAACAAGGGGAGATTATCAAGGGGATAAACAAGGGGAGATTATCAAGGGCAGGCGCGTCGCCACCAATGCTTTGTGCAATGGGGGGCATGCCAATGCTTTGTCCATCAGTCAATCCTCGATAAAAATTACCTCTTTCCAATCGTCAATGAGAAAGCGAATCAGCTCCCACTGCTGATGCAGCAGCATTCGATATTTGCGAATGGCATCCTCAGACTCTCTGGCCTTCTCTCGGGCCTGGTCTACAAGCGCGGCCTCCTCGTCTTCGTCGGCCTCTTCAACGTCGCAGAACAGGGTACGCCAGACCGCCTGCGGCGAAGTGCCATCGTCGGCGGCCGGCTGGGTGAGCCTGGGCGGTCGCTGAGGCGAGGCGGCAAGCAAACTATTATTAGCATTGGGCACGCAGCAGATGCTGTGCCGGCCGCTGGCGGCCAAGGACCGGCGGCCTCGGGGCCTGCAGTCAATCATTGGCGAGTTCATGATGGCCAAACAGCGCAGCTCCGGATCGCGGATTCGCAGCAGGTCGGTGGACTTTCTAGCGACTGGGATTCGCCTGGACTGCTGCTGCTGTTTCTGCTGCTGCTGCTGAGGCGGAGCCGGGGTCGAGAATCGAACCCCGGGAGACTGGATAGCCTGCTGCATCTGCTGCTGATGGCGCTGAGCAGTCGATGAAGCTGGAAAACTTGATTCAGTGCCAGCATGATGGCTGGTGCTAGGAGCATTTTGTTGCAGTCGCTGACGGGCGCTACCAGCCTGAGATGTGGCCAGTTTAAACAGTGCTGGAGAGCCAGCATGCTTGCTTAGGGCTGATGGCTGCTGCTGCTGTCTCTGCGGTGTTGCAGCACCAGCAATTGACCGCCTGTTCACTGGCATTCTTGAGCGCTTTGCTATTCATCAAGCGGAGTGTTGTGCTCTAATTTATGATTTACTGCATTACTAATCAGTGCATAATATTAAGAAGAGCATGCTTGGGCGTAACCTAGGGATTCATTGGCAACACATGAAAGTTGCTATTGGACAGAATAGTAGTCACGTGACAGCTCTCATCCAATAGCGACTTAAATGTAGATGTTACCAATAGAAACAGCCAGGTGATTCCAAGGTTGCGCATTAATGAAGGAGGCATGCGCTTCAATATAAAATTGATGGAAACCTTGTTTCTTAGATATACTCGTACACTGCGAAGAAGGCAACTTTTATTTTAGTTTAGAACAAAAGAGCACTCCACTTCTCATTGATAATTTTTTGCAAGAAGCAGTGTTTTTGCAATTGCAAATTACAATTTGTAAACAGTCTTAAATAGTGTTTGCTAGTAGTAGCAATGAGTATAGATTAAATTTTTGTTATAGAGAAAAAGGTTTTAGCCTACAAAACAGTGTAGGCTAAAGAGGATGAAGGGGCAAATTGCCTAGTGCCAGGTAGAAAAAAAAAGGGCATATTGTCTACACAAATAATTGAGAGTTTTAATAATAGACAGTGAACTTGTGAACTGCAATCCATTTTGATAAGCTAACACTAGCTTATAAAAAAGCATATATATCATGCTAGCCCATACATTACACTCAAATTCAGAGCATACATAAAATAGATTAGTTCACTTTATAACCCAAAACTACACTAATAATGAGGTCAACTCCTCCTTTGGCAAAGTAAGGGGATAGAACTCCCATTCCCAGAAGTTCATTCAGTGAAATCCATTGGCTGAATCTCATGACCCAAATCCTATCCTCCAAATGCTCTTTAAATCTTCTATAAAACATCTCACATATCATATCTTGTTTTCCCTGTTGGCTAAAATTGACCACCATTATTCCAACTAAGACTCTCTCCTGTCTCCTCTCTCCTATCTCATTTTGTCTCTTTTCTTTGTACTGTTCTCTCTTATCTCTCTTTTTCTTTTTACCTCTCTTATCTCACATCTTTACTCTCTTATCTATTCTCTCTTCTACCTTGTCCTCTCTTTTCTATCTCTCTCTTTGCTCTCATGTCTCATATTTATATTCTCTCTAACCTTTCCTTTTTTATCTCTCATCTTTCTTTTCTCCTCTCTACTGTCTCCTATCTTCTCTCTCCTCTCTCTTCTTCTCTTCTCTCCCCTCTGTCATCTTTAATCTTTCCTCTCTCATATCTACTCTCTTTTCTATCATCTCTCCTCTTGTCTCCTTTCTATCTTTTAAATTCTCTTATCTGACTGACTGAAGGTGCCAATAATAAAACTAATTGAAATTTGTCACCACCCTCTCCATTACTGAAATTACTTAAATGATAGCTAGCTTGAATGTGCATACGCAACCCTCAACTTGATCTGACTTTGACCTATTGCAAAAATGACTACAATCTTTGCAGAAAGTTAAAAGTATAGAAAATATTTTTGAATGCTGTGCTTTTTGTTTTTATATTTAAAGTAAACAACTTATATTCCCAAACTCAGCATTGCAAGATCTTTCTAGCAATATAGGTCTTTCCTCTGAAAGTTTAAAACCTGAGGAACAATTAGCATTTGAAATTTCCTAATTTCCTGTCTGCTTACTTGAGAAGCTTGCAAGTTTATTCTTTGAATTTCATTGCCTAGCTAACACAGTGCTGCCTATTAAAAGGTACAATAATAAAACCAATTGAATCTCAACATAATCCTATCTATGTTTACACTGTATAACTGCTTGTATACTCAGCCCAAGCCCAAGCCAACTTGTTTCAAGAGAATCATTAAATTTAATTTCACCTTAAAAATGTAGGGCAATAGTTGCATTAAATGCACAATACATTTCATTTACCTCTCTAATACCCAGCAACCCGCAGGTAGAGGTTAGGCTAGTTTTTTTTATAAATAGACTGCTACCCCCTACTAGAAAGACAAAAGGGCCAAATAAGGTTAAGAAAAGTTTTTCTGCTTTTTTCAGACTTAATTTTGAAAATTTTAACTTGAAATAGCCTATTTGTTGCATAGGAAAATTATGCATTAATTCAGAAGTCTCACAGTTGAGTTGGCAGCCAAGAAGAGGAGATATGCATTAAACCCGGCTAGTCAATTTATCAATCTACTCAGCTTTAGATATAAAAATACATCGTGTCAGTTTTAAGTATATTTAGAGATAGAAAGTAAATCATACAGCTAGATAAAATTTCAAAGTTAGACATATATGCCATAGTTCAGAAGACTCTGTATATATCCAAAATACAAAATATATATATAAAAAAAAATAGAATTTATAGATTTTTGTCAAAATTTAAAATCTTTCTTAGTCTTTTACCTTTTAAAAATACAAAAATCTATTTTTGCATTATATAGTTATCAAATATTATAATTATACTACATGGACAACTATTGGGACTATTATTGATAATTGTGTTATTTTTATCTTTGATGCATGTCATGTAAGCCCCCTACCAAAATATTAACATATATACCAAAAGCCCAAATTCACTTTTTGTATACCAACTATCTACCAAATTTCTTGAGTATATCCCAGAAATTTCTTGTATAGATGTAGTCAATGAGTTTGTCTAGTAAAAACATTTTGGCCATAGACTGACTAGTAGTAGCTTTCTAGCATCAGATATATTATTATTATAACAAGTTTTATAGTATAGAATTAGTGCTTAGTAGCACATTAAACTCCATGGGGGCATTGAATTCAAAATCCAAACATTGAAAACAGGAAAAATTGTTTTTTGAGTATTTGACCCTCTTCTAAATCTATTTTTCATTGTTTGAAATTTTATATATGCTCAGCAACATTGAAAAGTTATCACTATATACCAGTAAGGAATTTTTCTTGGACTATTCTGAAATAAAATATAAAAGAAGTCGAGAAAACTGATTAGATAGTTTTAATTCATCTAATAAAACCCTCACATACTGCATCCCCCCTCACTTCATTCCTTAACTCAAGCCTACCATAGTGTAGCAAGTTGCATTATTTGCAAAGATGAAGAAGCTTCACCTGCACTCTAAAAAGTGGTGACCATAGACTTTTCAATGTTGCTAAGTATAAAAGCACACTACAACACTAAGCCCCCTATGGTGGGCATTCAAATAAAAAATTCAAACATTGAGAGCATTCCATACTCTGGATTATGTAGTATAAGCCCAAAAATTTGGGCGTGCATTGGCCTTGTATGCCAAAAGTAGGCATGCACAGTTGGCATGCACTTCATAGAATCACGTGGAAGAGTTATTGTGAAGTAGAAAAAAAGATGCAAAAGGTTCATTTTGAGTGAAAATTTCAAGCATTCAATTTTTTAAGCTTGTAATTAAGCATTTAAACAAATCTTTGCATGTATCAATTTTCAACAATGAATAATATCAAAGAAAAAGCAGAAAAATAAACCAAATTATTTGCCAAAAAAGTTTTATTATGCAATTCAAAAAATGTTTTTTATTGTCATAACAAAAAGGTCATTTATTGTTGTTGTTGCAACACCATTGTAGTTTAGAGAATGGGTGTGCACTCAATTTTTTGGCATGCATTTATAATTATTTGATTTTTGTTTGGGTCTGCACCCAGCATGATCCAGACTATAGAGAGCATCAAAAACTTTGTTTTTAAAATATTTGACCTACTCATAATTGGTACAAATTTTATATACAAATTTGCCAAATGAATTTAAATCAATTGGGCCCATTATCTACTGCCCCCTATCTGCAACTGTGCTACCCAGTGTTGTATTCATAAAATAAGACAAACAAGATCAGAGCAATTTAGGGGATTGATAAATTTTAATCAAGCTAGCTTTTTAATCCCTTTCTTATGCATCTACTCTTTTATCAACAATAATAAAATTTAACCAACCTTATAAATTACAAGCCCAAAGCCCGCCACATAAAGGGTCATAAAACTCCTTAGCTTAATTGTGAATTTATATTCTACATTGTAAATTGGCCAGGAGAGGCCTAAATAAATGGTTGAACTAAACAATTAAATTTAGAAATAGAGTGCCCACTGAAAGCATTAAAAATTGTTTTTTTAATATGTGACCTACTTCCTATTTGAATTTAAAAAAAAATATGGATGATTCCCTAGGATGGAATTCTTGCTCGGGGGTAGGAAAATGCATGCAGGCTCATTCCATATAAGATAGACATATTTGGAAAATAGAAAAAAGTCAATATTTTTGCTTGCCATTGCCTAATTAGCCTATTTTTTTAGCAAATGTTTATATTGTGCAATATATACAATCTAAGAATAAAGGAATGGTAAAATGTTGGATTAGTATGTTATCAATTGGCAAAAAGTCATTTTTGTAAAAATTTGGACATTTTTCGAAGCAAAAGACATCATTAAGATTTTGTACCTTTTAAAAACAAATAGAAAGCTTTTGAAGGTTGAAACAAACTATAGATAAAAGTATAGTACTTGCATCATCAGATAAAAGCATTGGTGACCAAATAATCTATTATATTTTTAATGTATTAGTACCTCAAAGTTACTGAATTGACAGAAAAAAATATGTTACGACCATAATGTTACGACCATAAGGCTGCCTTTTCTTTTGTATCTTTGTTGCCTTTTGAGTTTATATATTCTAATAAAAGAGTATGATTTCTAAAGATGTTCTTAGTCAAATTTAAAAAATGTATTGCAAAATATGAAAAATGAAAAATGTTATAAGACTTTTACCTTTTAGTTTCTATATGTCAAAAATCCTGTCGTTACGACCATAAGTGTCATTTAAGGTTTAATAGCATCTATACTAATGATGATATCTATATGAAACTCTATAAATATATTCTAGACAAAATAATCTTTCATTTAAAATATTGGTTTAGTATATTCTATTATTAGATTTCATTTTATAAGTAAAAATAACCTGTCATGTTACGACCATGCTTATATGGAATGAGCCTGCACACGTTTTTGGAGCAGCGCGCAAGCGAGCATGCCAACTGTAAAAAAAGTCATAATGCAGATCATGGCAGGCCCATACGCTAAAAAATGAAATTTCTAGTTTTTCAATTCTAGTTTGCCAACATAAATTAGAAAGTTGTACTTTAAATGTAAAGTAGCTTGAACACTATAATTTTTTAGAAAAAATATTCTTTAAAAATTATAAGAGTTACACTAAACTTTAAAGTAACTGTTTTTGCTAAAAACTGGCATTTTAAAAGCAAACTTGAAAAAAATGGGCCAGATGGTTCTTGAAAAAATCAACAACAAACAAGCAGACATACCAGGATGGAATCTTTGCATGACAAGTTTGGAACAAAAAGTTGCGTGCAATTTTTTTGCGCTAGTTTTTTATCTGTGAATGTGCAAGTTTTTTGCCACTTGAATTTCTTAGCAACTTTTTATGATGTTTTATTAAAGTTTAAATAAATCTTAATAGATAATATTATTATTTTTTAGTTTATTGTAGTTCCCAATAGCTTTGATTTTAAATTTAAAATAACTTTGTTTTACTGTAATAAGTGCAATACCTAAAATTTAAATGAAATTATGCAAGATTTCTTAGAACATTAAGCTGCGCACAGGTAAGTGTGGTAGGCCAGTCTACCACTGGGGCTCCTGCAATGGTTGGCAACGTGCGAAGCGCCTTCACCCGGTGGGACAATATTTGACATCATTTCTGCTCCCCCGGATGAACTGTGCACTTTCCCCTCATTGCCCCCACCTTTGGTCCAATAGTTGCCCCTTCCCTTGGTCCCGCTTTGTTTTGCTGTGTTCCTTCCAGGGTTTGTCTCCTTTTTCCCACCAGTGTCCCCCCCAGTGTTCCCCTTGGTGTTCCCCCAATTGGATCCATGTAACAATTTTGTATAAAAATCATTGCGTTTACTTCTTCTTCTTTGTCCTCCTTTTGACTACTACTATTTCCTGCTCTCGCCTCTGTTTAGTTAAGTTGTGAATTTGTAGTTAACCGCCTGTTTGGCACTGTCTCGTAATCACCCATCAAATTTAATAGTGTGCGACATTCATTTTATTGCCTAAATCCATTTATTAGTCAACTAACTTGTCAATTGCTTATTAACCTTGTGGAAAGTAATAATTTTTCTTAATCATTGACTACGATAATAACTGATTGCTAATAGTAGGCCTAATGAACAATAATAATAAGTTTTATATTAATATCTATCCAGTTGGTCTTAATTGAAGCCTCTAGGGCCTAGTTTATATTGAGTTCTTTGCCCACGGGGCATAAAATAACCAATCAGTCTCAACTCAAAGAAAGCTCTAAGATCTTCAACATTCCATAAAACGACATTTACGGTGGTGGCAGTGCTACTTTACTACTGAAAGTAACACAACTAGCAATCTCAACAAATTACGAGTTTACAATGTCAGAGGACCCATTCTGAACAACCCAAGCCACTACAAGACCGCTTGACTACAATTACGACTACCCTCCCCCCAGAATTGAGGAACCCTGGCAGACGGAGTATCCAAGGAGAGGACTCAACGCAGCAGTTTGTGCAATTTTCTGGCTTTACGAGTGCCGAGACAACGCCAGCAGAAATTCAGACATAGAAATCCACCCCACCTCACTGGTGTTGACCAACAATTCAAACCACCAATTAAAAAGGCTAAATCTTCTCCACCCCACCTCATAAGCTTTTTAAAGTTGCAAAAGTTTGCTAGAAATGTGCGCACAAGTATGCAAGTTTTTGTTACCGCGCATGGAACACATCCAGGATTTTTTTACAAAAATTCCATCCTGGCAGACATACAAACAGTGCAAAATTAGTATATAGACTTAGGGCTAAGTCCCTTAAAAGTAGTTTTTTTTACTTAAAATAGTTTGTAGTCCATAGACAAATTTTAAATTTTCTAGATTCAAAAGAATTTAACAAATAAAATATGACATGTGACAATTGCTAAGTTTTACATTATTAGCAATTTAATTATAAAAAAAGTACTAAATAAGGCCCTAAATAGTGGCATACAGTTTGTAGCAGTGATATTTACAGTAGGCCCCCTATATTGAATATGATCTAAAAGTGATTTGGCCATTTTTGATATATTATATCTTAAAGTAGGTTTTTAGATCTAGTTTCAGTAGGCCTAGGCCTAGGCCTATCACTATCAAATATAGTGCAAAAGTCATAATTTTGGCATTCTTTCGGATGACGATCATTCCGTTTCTTACAAGTTTCGGTTAACGATCACCTATGAAAATGGTATATTGTGCTGTAGAAATCATGGTAAAATGGCAACTATATAATTAGTTTCGGAAGGCGATCATTTCAATATAAGTTTTGAATAGAAAGGATCGCGATCCGAAACTACAGAAAAACAGAGAAACTTTCCAATTTAAAACCAGCAACATCAGTAGCATTATTTCTGTCATGGACGTGTATATAATCAGTTTCGGAATGTGATCATTTCAATGATACTTTTGAATACAAATGATCGTGATCCGAAACTACAGCTTTTCTTTCTCATATTTCAGTAGCACTCACTTTGTACAGCAAAGGTAAGCCATGTACTTTCGGTTGACGATCATTACAATGTACAAATTACATTAAGAATGATCGCCTTCCGAAACTGAGGGGGGGGGGGTGCATCCATATTATAACCCACAGTTCACTGCGCGCCATGTACAGCATTGAAGCGGAGGCAGCCGTGCAATGGGGCCACTTCATTTGAGACACTAATTTTTTTCTAGAATTGCCAAGCTGTAGTTTCGGAAGACGATCATTTGTATTCAAAAGTATCATTGAAATGATCGCATTCCGAAACTGATTATATACACGTCCATGACAGAAATATCCAGAATACACGTGGCGGTTCCTACGAAATACACGATTCACGACTGATAGCCCCAATGTTGGGTTTTTTAATTTCTGGACAATTTGTTTGACTCGCTTTCTTACTTTCAATTTCTATTACCCAGAACTTTTACATTGGTGATCGTCACTTTTCAGGTGATCGTCATCCGAAAGAATGCCATAATTTTGTGAATATTAAAAATATAAGCATAAAGTTTTACATAGAAGCATAGTTTATTGCCCTGCATGTCTTTGATAAAAAATAAAAAATCCAGTAGGCCCTAAAATAATTTATCGTCTTCTTTTCTAGGCAATGCTATTAAAGAAGACCACGGTTAAAGAAAATAGGTGAAAACGTATATTTAAGCATAATTGAGTTCTTAGAAAATATTGATCAAACAGAATTTCGTATAAAAGTATAATTCCATGGATCAACTTGGCTGTTGTTAATTGTGACACTTAAAAGTAAACTTTTTAGTACACTCAGTGATGCAAAGTCCGAAGTTTTTTAAATATACATGAAAATGAATTTTTGCACAAAATTAAGTGTGGAAAAATTTAATTTTTTCGATTAAACGTTTGGCACAATTGTTTACAAAAATTTCCTAAAAAAGGCTTAATGAAACTAATTGGCATCTTTTAGTGTTAGTTAAAATGTAAGTATGTAACTCTTACGGTAAATATTAATGTCATATCTAAAAACCTAAAAAATAGCGAATATTTTGCATTCTCTAAAAGTGAAATAGTACCACTACCAGTTTACAGTTTTTGTATCACAGAGATGCTAGACCTAGGCCTAGGCCCTATAGCATTTTGATTTTCCAAATCATATCCTAAAATTGGACCTTGAATAATATTATTGCATCTTATTCTTAGTGTTAGCAAATAAACTAGCAAGCCTGGCCTAACTAAAAGCTAGCTATAAGGGCGCATGACTAAGACCGCCACACACCAAGACCACCACAGCTATTTCTATTACTGGCTACTGGTTTTGAGGGGGAGCTACCAATCTTCTAGCATTGCTATTCCTCTCATAGGTTCTTTTCTGGCTCTAAGTGCCAGAAATAGCTGCTGGCTCTCCTACCCACTTATCTCCTCTCTAGCACCATCTAATAACACATAAATTCAAATTTCTCCCTTAGCTCCCAAGTGTGGCGGTCTTGGTGTGTGGCACTGGCAGTCTTGGTCCTAAACCACTATAAGTATTGATTATTTATAATAAAATAATGTCATTGGAAAAGATTACCAATTCCCAATTGTTATTTGTCTGGTGACCAGACAAATAGTGACGTGGTTTTTTATATAGTTACTAGACAAATAGCTATCTCATTATTTGTCTAGCTATGCCCTAATTTGGCGTATGGCCAGAATATAGCCATTTTGTTATTCATCTAGTTTAATTGCTAATAAATAGGCCTATACAAATATTCTACTTCAAAATATTAGTTAAGTGGTTATTAATATTCTGGATTTTAAGACCTTTTTCCTATCTTAATTTAATAATATTTTGCTATACTAAGCCTAGCATACCAGGGTTACTAAGTATGCAATTAGGCTTAACTTGCTTAAAAATTTTACTTGCACATAGACTGCATGATTATTACTGAAATTTCTTATTGTTCTATGTTCAGTTTGATTTTCATGCCTTATCACACTGTCAAACCTTGCTTCTTCCCTGTGCTTTGCTTTATAAAAAGGACATAGCATAAAGGGATATTAGTATAGGCCTAAGAAAGATAGGAAGTAGGCCTAGTCAAACTAAGTATAGACTAGACATACACTAGTTGACCTATAACAACATATTAATCAAGATAGAATCTATGTGTCTAACAAGATAGATACATATAAAAAGCCTTTATTTAAAATCTAGAAATATTTTTAAAAATGTATAAATATTAGGCCTAAGCCTAATATCTTTTCAATTGGACAGATAACAACTGCCTTATAAATTTATCCCAAAGTGTTTAAAACCTTAAAATATTATTTAGAGACAAACCTTAAATTAAAAAACTTCAAGGCTTTCATTAAACTACTTAAAATGTTTTTGATTTAAATATTTTTTCTATTTTTTTCTATCCTATCTATGACTGTTGGGTCTATTATAATTTCTTATTAACTAAATCTAAGGTCAGCAAACTCTAGCCTATGTGGGCCAGATCTGGCCTGCAATACCTTCAAGTCTGGCCTACAGCACTTTTACTATTTAACAATAGAAAAGTAGCCTACAAATTAATTTTATATTGAAATATTTAGCTTTAGAAGTAAAATTAGCTTTTACTCTATCATGGACCAGATGTCAGTTTTAATTGTAGGATTGTTTGTCATATTTGATCCATGCTCTAATCATTTAAACTTGTCATTTATAGCCTATATTTGTTGCATATTTTTTCTTTTGGCCCGCTGTATTAGCCTAATCTTCCAATCTAGCCCACATAAAAAAGATTGCCAATCCCTAGACTAAATAATATATATAGTTTAGTAATCATTTAATTTTGCATGTTTGATTATTTTTCTCAGCTGAGTATTTGTAGTTTTTGTTTAGTGTAACAATGAATATTATAACAGTTATAGAAAACTTGGTTTATAGGTTTCAACAAATAGATTGTCACTTGTCAACTTATAAATTACTGAATAGCCTAAATAGGCAGTCCTATGGGTAGAGAAATTGTTTATAACATTTTATTTTAGGCCAAGTCTAGTGTAATATGTAAATAGTCTTGGCTTTTTTACTTAGCCAAATAGAACGTAATATATTTTGCCAACAGAGTTATTAATATATAAAATATATGCTGTAGGCCTATATGATATGATAAGCAAGTTATTTCTATAAATTTTAAAAGTAATATATTTTATTAATTTTTTTGTTTTTAAAATCAAATTAAAATAATAGTACATATGATATTATGGAATTAGGCAAACAATTTTTTATAACATCTGCAGATTACTAAAATACTCTTCAAATTTTTATAATTATGAGGGTTTTGCTATTTTTTGTTTGTGTTTTTTAAACTTAAGTCTCAAAAGATGATACATAAACATGATTCTAAAGTATAGAAATCTACTAGTAGAATGTGCATATTATATTTCTATTCCTTATTGCAGCCTCTGCTCAATGAGTCATCACCGCAAGGCCTCAAGCACTCCAGTTAGAACTGGCCAACAGCGTGCAGCGGGCTCTGGGCCAGGCTATGCTTCTGAGTCAACAGGTTACTACTATGTAAATTTGACAGTGAGTAGTAGATCCCAGTATTTTTTGTCTCTGTTAATGCTTTCTGTGGGCTAATTTATTGTTAGGCTGAGCTGATAGCAACAAAAATTTCCTCCTTGTTTGCTAGGCCTTGGAGGAACAGAAGCAAAAACAACAACAGCAGCAGCAGCAATCATCAAGCAGCAAGCCAGCAGCCGGAAAAACAACTGGCCAACTGAAGGGCTGCAGTCAGCTTCTTGCTGATATAATGACAAGTAGTTGTGAGTTATTATTTATCCTATTTTTTGCATGTTTGCAGTATTTATTAGTAATGCTACTTACAGTAAGTTAATTTATTTGGCAATAAATTGTATTATTATATAAATCAAAATTCTGATCTAGTGATTTTCTATAACTACATTATTGAAGTTCTTCGACTGTCTCTTCTTGACCTTGTTAATGGTAAAAAATTCGGTTTGATAGGCTTTTTAAGTACTTATTTCCCTAACTATAGCATGAGTAGTATGTATTCTAACAGTAGTTGATTTTCTAATGCAAAAATTTTGCGAAGCAACATATATTATGTAAATAACATTAGTTTTTAATAAGATACTTATTGATGACCATTATGTGCTTATCTATAAAATAGCATAAAAGTCAAGGTAGATTTAAAATAAATGCTTAATTGATACTAAAATCTGTTGGAACTGCTTTCTGCTACTCTCAATATTCCAACCCACAGCTGAGGATGAAGATATTGACAAGCTGGACCAGAGCACCCTGTCTGCCAGATCTGCTGCCGAAGCTTCCAGTGAGTTTGCCCGCTTGTTTTCTTTATCACCCATCTGAATTATGATTTTGCTAATATTAGCTTTAGCTTAAAAAAATTAGTGACTGCACTGTTGTTGGGCCCCTGTCCCCTTCTGTCGGGCCTCTGTCTCCTTCTGTTACGTCTTTGTCCCCTTTTGTTAGGCCTCTGAATCTTCTGTCTGGCCTCTGCCCTCCCTCTGTCTCCTGTTAGGTCTTTGTTCCCTTCTGTTAGGTCTCTGTCCCCTTCTGTTAGTTCTCTGTCTCCTTCTGTTAGGTCTTTGTCCCCTTTTGTTAGGCCTCTGCCTCTTCTGTCTGGCCTCTGCCCTCCCTCTGTCTCCTGTTAGGTCTTTGTTCCCTTCTGTTAGGTCTCTGTCCCCTTCTGTTAGTTCTCTGTCTCCTTCTGTTAGGTCTTTGTCCCTTTTTGTTAGGCCTCTGCCTCTTCTGTCTGGCCTCTGCCCTCCCTCTGTCTCCTGTTACGGTCTTTGTCCCCTTATGTTAGGTCTTTGTTCCCTTCTGTTAGGTCTTTGTTCCCTTCTGTTAGGTCTTTGTTCCCTTCTGTTAGGTCTTTGTCCCCTTCTGTTAGGTCTTTGTTCCCTTCTGTTAGGTCTTTGTCCCCTTCTGTTAGGTCTTTGTTCCCTTCTGTTAGGTCTTTGTTCCCTTCTGTTAGGTCTTTGTTCCCTTCTGTTAGGTCTTTGTTCCCTTCTGTTAGGTCTTTGTTCCCTTCTGTTAGGGTCTTTGTCCCCTTCTGTCTGGTCTCTGCCCCCTTTTGTCGGGCCTCTGCCCCCCTTCTGTCGCATGTGTTGTATCGTTGCTCTTTTCATTATCAGCAAAGTAACTACCAATGAATAACATATGAATTATTTATTCATATAGAATAACATATAGATATTTTAGCGGTGCATTATTAAACTAACAAGCAAAATTAAGTTTCATAATCCCATTTAATAGCTTACAGCCTGCCAAGCTACAAGCAAATGAGTATGACTTTTTCTCTTCTTTGCTCCGTTCTGTTTTAACCCAAAAAATATTTTAGCAGTTTAATGTTTAATTCCTTTGTGTTTTGGTCGATGAATTTCAATTGATTGATTCGTGATTTTTGAGTATTCAAAGTCGGTTCAGGCAAGATTAGCATTGAAAGTTTCTGTTTGCTAGGCCCCGTATGAAAAGATAGACCTTGTATTTGTATTTTTACTCAGGTCATTTGCTTTAACCAACTGATATATTTCATTGCAGATTCTGCAGCCCAGCCTCAGCCGGGTCAACAGCCAAGACAGCAGTCTCAGCCGCCTCTTAAACAGCATCGCGAGTTTGCTCAGACTGTTTACTCAAAACCGGTAGCGTCCCTAGCAACCGTTGCCAACCAAAAGCAGTATGATTACAGTTATGAATTCGGCAATTCTCCGCTGTTTGAATCGACGAAACCAAATTGGACGGCTGCTAATCAAAAGCAACAGCAAGAGCGGCATAGTCAAAATCATCGTTTGGAATCCACGGCGACCTTAGCAACCGTTGCCAACCAGCAGCAGCGGCAGTCTGGCCAGACTCTTCGCCCGGAGCCTACGGTACCCAAGCAGCAGCAGCAACATCAGTTTGCTCAGACTCTCCGCCCAGGTTTAAAAAAGCCCATAGCAACGGTTGCTAACGATGAGCAACATCATCAATTTGCTCAGACTCTTCGCCCCGAATCGAAAAAGCCCATAGCAACGGTTGCTAACGTTGAGCAACATCAATTTGCTCAGACTCTTCGTCCCGAACCGAAAAACGCCATAGCAACGGTTGCTAACGATGAGCAACATCAATTTGCTCAGACTCTTCGTCCCGAACCGAAAAACGCCATAGCAACGGTTGCTAATGGGCAGCAACAGCAAACGGAACCTCTAGCAGCCAGTTTGCCAATCATTCCCACTGGCTCGGAGTGCCCGGTTCGCGACACTGACCGCGAGCACCAGCATCGGCACCAGCATCAGCGTCGGTCAGTTTGTCGCCATGGCAACCCGGTAAAGTCTCGCCATCGTCAGTCTCAGCCTCAACCGGCTGTCAAGGTCATCAGCGATGCCGCAGGAGATAGTCAGGCCAAATGCACCGTGGGCGGCTGCCAGTCATCGCAGGAACTGCTCGCCCGCCTGGAATCCACCGAGTCGGCGCTGGAGCGCAGCCGAGCCGAGGCCGAGGCTCGCCTAGCCGAGCTGTGCGCCCGCGAGAACGAGCTGATGCGCCTGCGGCACGACGCTCTACGTCGGGAGGCTCGACTTCGCGCCGAAGCCGATAGGGAACGGGAGGCGCGCGCTTGCGCCGAAGCGCGAGCCGACGCTCTTGAGAAAGAGACGCGCCGGCTGGCTAGCGCGCTTGGCGAGCGCGACCTGCAGTTGCGCGCCTGTCAAGAGAAGATGCGGTGAGTAGCTTTTGTATTGGATATTAGCGATGAAAAACCGTTTAACCGGAGCTTAATTCCAGTAAAAAAATAGACGGACAGACAGACAGACACTAAGACACTACGAGAGACAGGCAGACGGACGCTAAGACAGACTGACAGACAGATAGATAGACGCTAAGACAGACAGACAGATAGACAGACACTAAGACAGACACTAAGACACTAAGACAGACGCTAAGACAGACAGACAGATAGACAGACACTAAGACAGACAGACAGACACTAATACAGACAGACAGATAGACAGACACTAAGACAGACAGACAGACAGACAGACAGACAGACACTAATACAGACAGACAGACAGACAGACAGACAGACAGACAGACAGACAGACAGACAGACAGACAGACAGACACTAATACAGACAGACAGATAGACAGACACTAAGACAGACAGACACTAAGACAGACAGACAAACAGAACTAATCGAAAGAATGCTACAGAATTTATTTTCATTAGCTTCTTATCACTAGTGTGAAACCCCCTATGGCGATCTAAAATCGATATTCAATCATCATTCAAATCCAGGCGCATTAACCGCAGTCTGGGCTACATAGCCAAGGCGTCCAGCGAGTTTGGCGTCGAATCTCCCAGCGCCGCCGCTGCCGCCGCCGTAGCGGCCGCCTCCAAGATTGCCGCTAGCGACGCCGGCTTCACCGACAAAGACGACGACGCCACGGAAGCCGACGATGCCACCACCGACTGTGACGTTTCAATGAGTACCGGCTGCTCTTGCGCTGCTGAGGTCCCCCATCCAAGCCAGCCAAAGACCTACACGGTTTTGCCGTCGCCATTAGCAGCCGGGCAGCGTCATCAGCAACAGCGGCCGATTGAATCTGTGCAGCCTTCACCTCCGACACTTGACGTTTGCAAGCCGCCGCCGCAGGCTGAGAAATCTGCTGCAACAATTGCCGCAGGCAAAACCGATGCCGAGGACGCTGACGATCGGGACTTCCGCCTCGGCCTCGCCCGCATTGACGATCAAATTCGACGACTGCAGGCATCTTTAAAGTCGCCGAGTTACGCTTAGTTAAGTCAGCTTAGTGAACCGGTAATTTACGCTGACTTGATCATTTTTGCATTTGTTTTTTAATTTGACACTGTAATTACTGCTTAAAGTAGGCTGCTATGAGGCGTGCGCTTTCTGTTTTGTTAACAACAGAGCTGTATTTTTTCTGTTTTTTGCGTACTATTTCCGTAATATAAATGCACAAATATATGTATGATCTAAAGCATACATTCGAAATTTAGGTTTTAAACTTGTGTCCGTAAGTGTAGGTCTAAAATGTTTAGTTAAGAGCTTTTACTACCTTAAAAACTTTATTTTCTCAACTCTTCATTTCCACTTTTTATAGTTTGATTAACTTATTAGTGCGCTTTCTAAAGCATTATATAATATATTTATGCTTTAATTTCGGCTTTTGTATTTACGGCGTCTACTGGTACCAGTGTATTTTTCATTGCTTTTCTAATTATTTTTTCGTATTAATTTTACCTGTATTTTTATTTTTATAAAAAGTATAACATGCGTGCTCAATAGACTTGTCGCATTTACGGTGTGGCATTCTATAGTACTAAATTTGATCTACTAAGGCCAACGGAAAAATCAATTTACTTTTCTCAATACACGCTAGCGCTTTTAAGTTGACTTTTACCGCAAAGGTAGCGGTATTCGATATTATTAGAAATATGCTCCAATCAACAAGTGTTTATGTCAATTTTTATAAATATGCTCTTAAACCGTACATTATTTGATTTTTTATCATTGGGATTTCTTTTGGTATAAAAACGCAAATGAGAATCAATCTTAGCTCTCGCTAGAAAAGACATTTATATTATTCGATGGGCAAGTATCAGTCTTAATAAGTCTAATAGTGACATGATGTAGAACTTTTTAATGCATGTAGATAATGGTTTTGTAAAAAAGATACGGGCTTAGTGCCTAACCATCCACGCATACTGTTTTAAAGATACTTATAGCAGTGGCTGAGGTCTAAGGTACACTCAGAAACTAGTATAAATTTTCCTTATCAAGCAGCAAGAATAAAGGTAAAAACGGGTAAAGTAAACGGGCTGCCGTGGTAAGAATTAAAATCTATTTACATGCAGTTCCTTTCAAACGTGACGTTCCATTAATGGCCGTTAAATTTTGTGTACTGTACGAAGCTATAGAAATTTATTTTGAGTATAAAATTGAGCATTAAGCTTTTTCACGTAAGTTTAATTTATTTTTACTTTTTTTGTCATAATGTGTTGTAATAGCGCTACTTTAAAACTTAAATTTACATTTTAAGCTGACCGTCGTCTCGTCTCGTCACAGGCTGAGGGAACGCAAGACTGACAGACGCTTTGTATGTAACATTTGACATTCTTTTGATCTCAACGCAGTATTATCGAAACAATTTTAGGAGCGAAACTATTCCTCTAAACTCTAGTTTCTTGGCATAAATAAATTTTACTAGTGCTTTTCTATAGGCCCCTACAAATTGTACGGTCTAGATTTACCATTTTCTATAGAAAATATATATCACTATCAGTCTCGTTTTATTTTATCTAAGAATCGATCAACGCCACAAGCATAATGGCGTTTAGTTCTGGAGTTGGGTTGAAGAGACGATCTTCAATGTTTCGTCTGACATCGGAAAATGATACAGAATTTGAGCTTTTTTACTTGGAAGGAAATGATGCCCTCCAAAACTACCAGAAAAGATGGGTTTTTGAAGTTGCATGGGAAGTTGTAAACAAAGGTAATTACAAGTAACAACCTAACTTTTTCATTCATGACATTGCTATGCCTGGAATGATACTAATAGATCATTAAAAAAGCTAGCTAGCTTTAAGAAGAAAATTAATTTAAAATAATATATTGTTTTAAAGGCAATCTTTTACTTTACTGCATTTAATTTTTTTAATGGTTGAAGAAGTTGAACCAGTCCGTGGCAGTCCTGCTCAAGATGTGACACTCCCATTCAACTTAGTGAAGCAGCATGCCATGCATCCAGTGGTATACCAAATCCACTAGCTAGGTGATGATGAGGTGGGTGCCCTCAAAAAAGCTGCCCTTTATGATGCTTTTCTGCATCCTGCAGGTCGGACATGCCCAGGCATAGCCATCAACAAATTGGGCTCCATCCCGCCTCTGTAGCCGCATGGCTGGAGCCTCAAGGCATCGTTCATATGCCCAAGAATTTCGCAGTAGCCCGTAAGTGGCCAGCCAGTGAATAGTTTGCTGGCTGTTAGATGTCAACAGCACAAGCTCATGTAGCTTGACATCAATGTCGCATAGCTTGGCTGCTGGCCTTAGATTGGCCTTGGGCACAATCGTAGTGGGCGCAAAAGGCCTTCTAGCCATTAGTAAGTTGGCTGAAATGAGAAAAAAAGTGAAAAATAATTAAATGCAATAAAGTAAAAGATTGCCATTTTAAATGACTGCCACTTATAAATTTTAATTTTGGTAATGGCTAAAGTTCCAGCACCAGAACCTGTTCTCTAATGGCTATAGATCTGGCAGTCTTCTGCAGGCAGTTATCTGATAAAGTCTGAACATTAGAAGTATCTTATTTTGAATATCATCATTTCATTTTGATCTTATCTATTATCTTGAACAAAATCCCAATATCAACCACCTGTTAAAAAGTAAATGTTTCTGCTATATTGTACCCATAAACTGCACTACTAGAATCTATAGCCATTAGAAAATGGGTTCTGGTGCTGGAACTCTAGCCATTGCTTTTAATTTTATATTTTTAGGCTAGGCCCACACTCTCGAATCTGTTATATGGTACGCCAGAAAAAATGACCCTTTACGCCATAAATTTAAGTTTTCGCCAGAAAAAAATTTTGTACATGATATGTACGCCGCAACAAAATTGCAACGTTATGCCAAATTGAAATTCAAATTTTAGGTCCCTTTTCTTTTTGAGTAAAATTACCTTTTACTTTAATAAACACAAAAATCTAGGAATAAATAAATAGTAACTATGGTATAGTGTTTTTTGTTTTGTATTTTGTTTTAACATTTTGTTTGTAAAAACATTTTTAAATGTTTTTTGTATGTCAATTGAACATACAATAGGCGAATACCTCATTTTATACGTCTACTGCCACGCCAGACATCTACGCTAGACACCAATATGCCGGCGCAGTGGCGCACAATTGGCATAGCTGTTGTGTTACGCCGGATGTTATACACCAAGCATATTTTCAGGTCTACTGTACGCCGGAATTTTCCGGCGTATATGTAAGATTCGGGAGTGGGGGGCTAGGCCATTTTAATAAATGGCTGAAATAATTGTCATAGTTTGCTAAAAAATTATTTACTTATTTATTATTTTATAGGTTATACTTAATATATTTATATCAAAGATAAAATTAATTTTGTTTGAAACTAATAATAATTTAAAATAAGTTTTGAATGAAATAAAAAGATAAAATATGGATGTAAGCTTGCATCTTAAGCTTAAAAAATAAATGCAAATATGAAAACCAGGATGCAACTTGCATCTAGGTCTAAATTTAGAGAAAGTTTTCAATGAAGTTTCAGAAAAGTATTGAAACAATATATTTATACATGATGTTTTGTTTGTAACTTTTGCTAAAAAATGATTTGCATGCATCTTGATTTAAAAAAATGCAGATGCACAAGTTGCATCTAGTGCCAAAAAGTGGGTGCAAATCTAAATTTCAGGGTATAAACTAGCAATCTAAGCAATCTAGTGTGGCCCCCTTCAGGGTGTCCAATAAGCAAGGAGCAAAAATAGTTCATAGAAAAAAATTAAAAAAGCATATTTTCTTAAGAACCAATTCCTTCACTTTTAAAAATCACCTTATTCGTGTAAAATTGTCATATAATATGAACACACTAGACTACTAATACAGCAACCTAGGTTCAAATCTTAGTAGTGTAAATGAAAGTAGTATATTTTTTTTAATTGAAAGTTTTTATTAAAGGACTAATTAAAAAGACCTGGATTATGGCCCTTGATAAACCAAGTATTATTGCACTTGATAAACCAAGGATTATTGCACTTGATAAGCCAATGATTATTGCACTTGATAAGCTAAGGATTATTGTACCAGGTACTTGATAAGCCAAGGATTACTGCACTTGATGATCCAATGATTATTGCACTTGATAAGCCAATGATTACTGCACTTTATAAACCAAGAATTATTGCACTTGATAAACTAGTGATGGACCGAATGTGGATTTTTGCAAGTTTCCGAAACCGAATCTGAATGTACAAAAAAAATCCGAATGTTTCCGAATATAAGCAAAAAGTGCAAGGTAAACGGCGGGAGTAACTATGACTCTTTAAATTTATGAAAATGTCTTGTCATCTAATTAGTGCGCACATAAATTGACTGACAAGATTCCATCTCTCCTGGGCTTATATTCGTACTCGTACTTTTATCTTAAAGGTCGGATGTTATAGGAGGTTACGCGCCTGTCGAGTTAAGCGGCTAAATATGTTTGCTTGCGCCTCCTTTTGATTTCAATTAGCCTTTCAACTTTACTGGCTTTACTGTTCAATCGAAAGTTTAGAACACAAGTTTTTGTTCGAACGATAGTTGTTAGGCAGCCAGTTTGCTCGCTCGCAAGTTGGCCCATTTCTACTTTTCCGCACTTATATTTATACAACAAAATTTGCCTCAGTCAGCGTTATTTCAAACCAATAGCAATTGTAGCAAAAGAGTTCTAGATCAACGCAATTGCAAGAAAGTCTGGGAATTATTTTTTTTGGTGCGAAAGTTTGGATGCCTGCGTGCCAGTTTCATGTGAACAGCGAAATCGGACAGCGCCGTTGTGCGTCATTCGGCGGCTCCACCAGTGTTGCAGCTGTATCGATGTCGCAATTTTGGGCGCTGATCTCAGCAGTTTTCGTGAGAGCCAGACGTTCAGATGTTCTTAGTGCAAGCCAATTTCAGCCGGCTAAACTTTTCTAACTTTCACTCGTGCAAACAATTGAGCGTTGGGAAGCACAATGAACTCCTGCTGAACTGGTCTTGCTGTCCTGAGCCGATCGGCTGATTGTTGCATACTGCTGAGATCGTTGATGCTGCTGCTGCTGATGGTGCGAGCCGAGCTACGTTGGGTGTCTTAGACAAAGGCTAGCGTCCGCAACGTTGGGGCCTACTTCATAACTTTGGTCCCCTCGCTCCAGGCTCACATTGGGTCCTCTCGTTGCCGTCCAGCCTCGCCAGGTGACTCGACCAGGTGACACGACCAGGTGACCTAGCCTATCCCCGTTCCTAGACTTATGAGCATTTTCTTATGGCTCATATCCGCCCCTTGTTGAAACGCAGACCACTCCTGGTCTGAAAATGATGGCGTCTTGATCAGTGCTGGATATCCTCATCACGTCATTTGATTTGAGTTATGCTCCTTCGCGATAGTGTTGATTTTCTTGCTAGGGCTGTCGTCTTGGCGTCCACTTTTCACGCCTATGTCCCACCGCTAATCTAAAGGCCTAGTGCCTTACTACTGCCTAAGTTCAGTCACACGACACACAAGGGTTCTACTAACTATACCCTTAGTCAGGCAAACTGTCTCGCTTCGATCGCAGTGTTAGTCGAGACCAGGCAATCCCACTTAAAGGTACTTGCACGTGGAATGGGCATTTATACTATAACTTTGCTTCACGTGTAATAACTTTGTCTTTCTAAACTGTTTTCTACTGCAGGCGTTTTGTGTCATTGTTATTCAATAGTTTGATGTCTCTTTATGACTTAACTCAACTTGCTTGATAATCCCATTTGGCGGACAGTAATACTCGTAGTTCATCTCAAAATATTGATAGCGTCGTAGATCTTCTCCATGGTAGGTCTCGTAATCAAACTCGTCCTCATACATGTACATTTTCGTCTGCTAATTCGCTTGGTGGTAAGTCCGTCGCCATGGATAGTCCATTCTGAACTATCCCTCTACCCTCCTGTTGCTGTTAGTGTTGGATTTTGTCCCTGCTCCGCAAGTTGTATGCATGAGCGGGATGCTCTTCCAGTTCATCCAAGACTTGCGTGCCAATTGTTCTATATAGCGGCTTCCTCTGCTGTAGTGCCATTCTTCTAGGGTCCATCGGTTGGAAATCGGGCAAGAAAACAGATTCCTCCGGGTTCTGCATCTTTTTTAATCTGTCGACGTGTACCAGCATTGGTTCTTTGTTATTGTCTTCCGATCGGATGGCTACATTCGTTTCGTTGAATTTCCGAATCACTCTATACGGTCCAAAAATCGTGGTTGATGTTTTGCAGTTCTTAGTGGTTCTTGTAGCATGACTCTGTCACCTACTTGTAGAGTCGTTTGCTGTCGCCCCTTGTTGGCTTGTTTGTGCGTTCGCTTTTGTGCTTGCTGTAGATTGTGTCTGGCGATTTCTCGAGCTAATCTTAGAGCTTCCGCCTTGTATAAAGTATACTTGTCTTCTGCACATGATGCATTCAGTTTTACTGGTCTCTGAAAGGTTAGCACATATGTCATATCTTCCGATTGAAACCAGTCCGTGTGCATGTATCCGACCAGTTGTCGTCCTTTCTAGTACTGGCATTGGTAATGTTCATGCACTGTCCATACCATCTGGTACAGTCTTGAACCTCGCACTCAATATTCTCTGTCGTAGAAGTTTGTCACTGACCAAAGTCATTCTGGTAAAGTGCATTCTAGTGGCCATATTTTAAAATTTGCCGCTTTCTCGTCCCGTTGGCACTTGCTCTCCTTGTATTTGCATTTGTCTACTGGCACATACAACGAGTTCATTCCATTTCCCGAAACGTAGAATGGTACATTCGTCAACACAGTGCTGACTGTTATTTCTAATTTCTCTCCGGTCTTAGCCAGATTATCTAGGTCATTTCGAACCCATTTTTTCGTAGAGTATCGGCTGATGCAACCATCCACTTTGAGGTCTTCTTCCAATGTTCCATCTTCTGTTGTAGCTCCTGCATTCCACGAGTTACATTGTTCCACTGTGACTGTTTGTAGCTTAATTGCTACTGTCAAGTACACGAATACTGTTTTTCCTGCGATTTTGTACAGTTGCGCTGTGAAATTGTAGTCTTCTCTGTGGCATATCTTCATGACACTTTTATGTGTCTCGGCGTTCTCATGGTGTAAAGTTAATTTAAGCTTTATCCGTCCATCTTGTCCTTCCTTTGGAATTTTGCAGTCCTGTTGTTCCGGCAGCCGAATTGCTATGGGGGCTCTAATGTCGGTGCAAAATTTTGGACTGTCCACATATTGCGTGTGCATCGCTTCGATTTCGCAGAAACTTCCGGCAAAAATGAGCAGTCCCATCAGAATCATTGGCCAGATTCGTAGGGTTTGTCTTGGCGCTATTGTTGTGTTTGCTCCAGGGTTTTTTTTGTGCGCAGAGTGTGCGTATGCACCCTAAATTTTAAAATTGCACCCTGAAATTAAAAAAGTAGGTGCGGTTTAGGTGCGGTCTGTAAGATATTATAATATATGAAAAGTATATAAAAATCATTTGATCTTTGATCACATTAAATTTGGCCTTTTTAATCAATGATGAATGATGATAATTTTAATTGGGGCGCAACGTTGGGGCCTACTTCATAACTTTGGTCCCCTCGCTCCAGGCTCACATTGGGTCCTCTCGTTGCCGTCCAGCCTCGCCAGGTGACTCGACCAGGTGACACGACCAGGTGACCTAGCCTATCCCCGTTCCTAGACTTATGAGCATTTTCTTATGGCTCATATCATTGTAACAAGTAGGATTTTGTGTCCATCCTGCCTGCACCTTCTGCTCACGTCGGACAACAAAGAATTGAACTCGAAGCACAGTATTTCTGGGCCCAGGCTGCTGCGGCCTACAGCCCAGCCGAGGCAATGGCCATGCCTTTAGGCCCGCTGATGCGGGCGAGAGGAAAGTGAAGCGAGCGCCTCCACTACTGTCTCTCCTTTTATTTAAAACACAGCAGAACATGCGTGTGGGAACGTAAACTCTTATAGGCTACATAGAACAAAATGCAAATTACGCAGCAAGTTTTAGGTGCAGCCGTCCTTCGCAAATATGACTGCATTCTATGCAGCTCATATCCCTCCATGGTTGAAAAAACTTCGACACCTCAAAGTATAGTTGAAATTTGAAACGCGCTTGAATACACCAGCAATGAGCTATAGCAATGTCGGACTCCTCCAGCCGGGTCGCTACCATTCTTCAATTCGCGCTGCTCTAAGGGGGTCAACCTTGAAGTCCGCCACCTCGGAAACGAGCATGCAGTCCTCGTGAGCTATCTTAAGTAGCTTCACTGGCATGTCCCTTGCATGCACAGATCGTGCTCCGGTCTTCCTGCCGGATGCATCGCAAATTTCCCTCACAGTCTTCTTGCTGTGGGGAGGCGACTCTTGGCCTTTGGGCCGAAACACTGCTCCACTTTTGAGACGCATCGCCTCTCAGGGCAGGAAACTTGATCTGCATGCCAGTCGCCGAGACAGTGACGCTGGGGCTGACTCTCTTCTTGTCGATCCATCCGAACGGCTGTTGAACACGCGTCAGTTGGGGCGGCGGCTGCACCGTGGTGGCAGTTGAACTGAACCACCGTTGCGACTTAATGCCGTCAAGCACGCCAACGACGCAAGATGTCCTCTGGTCGCCGGATCTCGATCTGCTGATGTTGTGCTGTCCTTCAACCGGCTTCTATTCAACCCTCTGTTATCCTTCGTGACAGGAACTTCGTCTAGCAGACTCACGCGGTCAGGGAACCATTGTAACAGGTAGGATTTTGTGTCCATCCTGCCTGCACCTTCTGCTCACGTCGGACAACAAAGAATTGAACTCGAAGCACGGTATTTCTGGGCCCAGGCTGCTGCGGCCTACAGCCCAGTCGAGGCAATGGCCATGCCTTTAGGCCCGCTGATGCGGGCGAGAGGAAAGTGAAGCGAGCGCCTTCACTACTGTCTCTCCTTTTATTTAAAACACAGCAGAACATGCGCATGGGAACGTAAACTCTTATAGGCTACATAGAACAAAATGCAAATTACGCAGCAAGTTTTAGGTGCAGCCGTCCTTTGCAAATATGACTGCATTCTATGCAGCTCATAGATGTGATCACAATCGTGAATTCAGGACCATTTTTTCACGATAGTGATTTTGTTGAAACCTGTTCCAACGGTTGTGAATTTCTGCTTACGTTTTTATTAGAAATATAACTTTTCTACTTGATTTACCAAAAAATGTGAACACGAATGTGTAAAGAATTAATAAATTTTAAATTTGTTGACTTGACAGCATTACGGCCGAGTAGCTATTATCAATATACAAGTATGATTTCTTTTCTTGTTTGTTATTTTCAACACTTGTAACTTACGAGCTCAATATACATGTATGCTAATATAAATTCACGATCACGATCACGCCTGACTTTGAAAAATTCACGCATGACCATCTTCTGCTTGTCCAACCTCTACTGACATCTATCGCGAAACCAAATTTAAAGAGATGGACTTAGATAGGAAATTCAGTTCTACTTCTACCGTGTTACATGAACATCTAATTCTAGTACTACTGACTATTGCTAATGAGTGACATATATACAGTGCAATTATGATAATTTTACCGTACGTACGTACAGTCCATGTGACCCATGCAGTTGCAATTTTGCATTTTGAAAAAACCTGTTATTACACTTAAACAATAATTACCAAAATATTTCCGTAACTTTAGGTTTATTGTCTTACAGGTCCCTAGGTTTAGTAAATTTACTTATTTAACTTTTTAAAACATATATTGCAGCTATTGCTGCAAAAATAGACAATCGTAGAAAAAAAGAATAACGTGATAGATTTTGCTCTTTGCCTTTTAATTTTCTTTATTTTTAGTTTTTAGTTTCTTTATTTAACGGGTTGCATGCTTTGGTTTCTTGATTTGTAATATTTATTTTAGATTTGAATTTTAGAAGCACATTCGGAAATATTCAGAAAAAAAAATTTCCGAATCCGAAACATTCGGATTCCTATAAAAGTAAGACTTTTTTTCGGATTCGGATTCCGAATCCGAATATTCGGATCCATCACTATGAAAAACCAAGGATTACTGCACTTGATTAGGCAATGATTATTGCACTTGACTAGCCAATGATATTGCACTTGATAGACCAAGGGTTCTTGCACTTGATAAACCAAAGATTATTGCACTTGATAAGCCAAGGATTGCTACACTTGATAAACCAAGGATTATTGCACTTAATAAGCCAAGGATTATTGCACTTGATAAGCCAAGGATTACTGCACTTTATAAACCAAGGATTATTGCACTTGATAAACCAAGAATTATTTTGCTTGATGAACCAAGGATTATTGCACTTGATTAGCCAATGATTATTGCACTTGATAAGCCAAGGATTTTTGTGCTTGATAAGCCAATGATTATTGCACTTGATAAACCAAGGATTATTGCACTTGATAGACCAAGGATTATTGTACTTGATAAACCAAGGATTATTGTATTTGAAAAGCCATGGATTATTGCATTTGATAAACTAAGGAATATTGCACTAGCTTAGAAATAGACTAATGCACTAGTGGAGACATCAATTTTGCACTTTATGAGTAAAGGATTATTGCACAAGCTAAGAATTGGATTTTTGCGCTAGAATAAAAAGAGATTATTGTGCTAGATGAGACATGGATTAATGCACAACTTGAGAAAGCAATTATTGCATTAGCAGAGGAAATATTTGCACCAGCTACTTGCTGTCTGATGGATGCTTGCTATTGTATCTGGGAAGGGGGTGCTTACTATTGTATTGGGGGGGGGTGCTTACTATTGGTGGATGCTTCCTCTTGATGGGGAGGGGGTACTTGCTATTTAGGAGAGAAGGGTACTGGCTATATGTATCTACATGTATGGGATTCTTTCTATCCAAGGATTCTTGCTATCTGGGTGGATGCTTACTATCTGGGTAGATGCTTGTTATCTAGGGGGATGTTTGCTTGCTATCTTGGGGATGTTTTATATTTAGGTGGAATGTCTATTATCTTTGTGAGAACTATATTTTGTTCTTTCTGTTAATTTTTAAAAAAGATTCATAGCAAACATTGTCCATGACAATTTTACTAAAATAAGTTGATTTATAAAACTGAAGAAGGAATTGTTTTTTAAAGAAAATGTGCTTTTTTAATTGCTTTCAATGAATAATTTTTGCTCCTTGCTTATTGCATGCCTCAAAGTAGGGCACTAGATTGCTAGTATCTAACTATTATTATACTTGTAAATAATAAAATCAATAAACACTACAAATAGAAGCTCACTATGCAAAGCAAGGTTCACAAAACTCTTTAGCTTTGTTATAAATCTATATTCTATATAATACATTGGCCAAGGAGAGGCCTAAATGGCTAAACTAAACAGTTACATTATAAAATGGAAATATCCTTTTTGGCACAGTTGGTACAGTTATAGTAAGTTATTATAACAAGTATAATAATCAGCATATATTACTATGCCATTATCGTCAGTTCTTATTTTTGTTATTAATAAACAATTTATTTTCCTATTTATTTCTTTATTTTTTCATGTGCCATTCTTTTAAAGAGTTCTTTACTCCTTGGGGTTAAGGATTTAGCAATATAGATAGAAATTGTTTGCTTGGTAGCAGATATAATGTATATTAAGATTTAAAGGCAAAAAACTTTTTACAAAAATAGTTTTAAAATCATCAGAAATATAAATAAGGAATTATATATCTAATTCCTTATGTACATATATATAACCATCTATTTTGTCATTGGGATGTCATTGGGATTTGTTGTCTTTTGATTTCATGCTAGTTAGCCCTTTGCTTTAACCAACAGAAAAGTTCTCCAATGATAATGAGTCAAAACAGGGATCATGTGATTTTTTGTTCAAAGATGGCCAATTTTACAGATCTGGCCAGGAATGGTTTATAACGTGTTGGTACACACTGCTATTGCAGCTGAATGACTATTTTGCTTTTTGTTTTGACTAGTTTTAGTTTATAAAAAATGCAGTGGTTTCTGAATACTCTATTAAATATTTTACATTGCTACAATGCTATTCGCAAAATCTAAAAATGCTTTAAGGGTTTATACCTATTAGTATATTTCACCTAAAACTATAATAATATAATTAATGTCCTATTGTGAGTAAATGGCGGGAGTATCTATATGCTGAAGTGCCTCGTCGTCTAAATAGCTCACTGTGCCCCAATCTGACAGTTGGCGGAATCTACACTGTAATCCGCACCAAAGCTGGCGTCTCTGTTGACGAACTAAAAGATCACTATGTACTTTTGGGTCCATATAATGAGCACTGCTGCCGAACCGAGCTGGAGTATGGCGAGCCTAGCAACGAAGCGCTTCAACGAACTGTTCAAGCAATGAGATCCGCCGGCTGCAAAGTGGTCACCGGGCGCTGGCTTATCGAAGGCTATCCAAATGTTGTGCTGTTCGACGTTGGCACCAGCGCGCATCGTCTGGACGAATTCAAGCACGAGCTGTGGGAGAAGGTCTGTCTGTACATTTTCTAGCTAAGTGGCACCATTCCTACATGCACAACCCCCCCCCCTGTTTTACACCAAAAATGCGACTTACCTCTGAAAGTGTTAAAGAAATAATCAAGTCTAATAAATCTGAGGGTTAGACTTTAACAAAAAAACGGGTAAATGAGCCCTGTGGCTAAATTATTGCTTATATATTAAATCAAATCGATCTTCTCACTCCAACTCTCTGGCTCATCAACGCCTCACGCGCATCAACCCCACCCCAACACCTCTGAGACGGGGACCGCCAAGTGTACACTGGCGACGCTACACATAGCAGAAGGTCGGTACGCAGGCACTCCAAATCCAACACAGAAAGAAACCCTAAAGAAAAAAATTAACGCAATTTTGGGTAAATGGCAGGAGCAACTATAACTTTCTTATTAAGGGTAAATGCCTCGTCATCTAATTAGTACTATGTCTACTACTATGACAACCCCTGCCGATTTTTTTGTATACAAGCTCCAAATGAGTGCGTTTGCTCACGGAACCGAACCAGTCTTTTCTTGTTAGTGGTCACCAAACAACGAGTCGCGAAATAAAGTGACGCAGATGTGCCTTAGGCGCAACTCGGTGATTTTACAGCGACTTTAGCACGCCTCAGATACGACTCATGCGGCCCCAGTGTCATTATAGAAGCACCCCCTATAGGCAATTTTTTTGACAACTTTTTAGCGACATCTCGTCGATTTACGACTCTGGGGCGATGGAATTGTCTCTGGGATGCTTCTTGGTCTAGGCACCGTTTGCTATCCTTTTTTATTTCGTATTTTTTAAAGTATAATTTTAGCTGTTCCTTGTGTCTTTTCTAGCCTTTCATGCTTGTTCTCTGTTATCTATTTTCACCTCTATAAACAGCCAGTGCCGCACCTTATCTATATAGAATCTGTCTAAAAAGCAAACCATTTGCAGGTGCAACAAAGCTAACGAAACCAAAGTGCTAACTGGAAGATTAAGCTAAGAGAGTTTACGCGAGAGCCATGGCCCTTGAAGAGAGAGCGGGCGCATTAGATATTTTGCAATACCAGATCAGACTGTTATTATGCAGTGTCTATTTAAGCGAAGCTAGAGATGTGATAGCAGTGTCTATTAAGGGTAGCTATGAAAGGGGTATTATGGTGACTTAAACAGCCCGATTTAGTTTCGTACTAACCGCGATTAACTCTGCTTAACTCTAACTCTAGGCAATCCGATGATGCGCATTTCAAACAATATAAGTAAAGCCAGAACTCACGCGACCACCCCCCCCCCACGCAGGCGCACATCGGCATACCCTATCACCCAGAACTCACGCGACCCCCCCCCCCCGCAGGCGCACATCGGCATACCCTATCACCCAGAACTCACGCGACCCCCCGCAGGCGCACATCGGCATACCCTATCACCCAGAACTCACGCGACCCCCGCAGGCGCACATCGGCATACCCTATCACCCAGAACTCACGCGACCCCCCGCAGGCGCACATCGGCATACCCTATCACCCAGAACTCACGCGACCCCCCGCAGGCGCACATCGGCATACCCTATCACCCAGAACTCACGCGACCCCCCGCAGGCGCACATCGGCATACCCTATCACCCAGAACTCACGCGACCCCCCCCGCAGGCGCACATCGGCATACCCTATCACCCAGAACTCACGCGACCCCCGCAGGCGCACATCGGCATACCCTATCACCCAGAACTCACGCGACCCCCGCAGGCGCACATCGGCATACCCTATCACCCAGAACTCACGCGACTCCCCCCCCGCAGGCGCACATCGGCATACCCTATCACCCAGAACTCACGCGACCCCCCGCAGGCGCACATCGGCATACCCTATCACCCAGAACTCACGCGACCTACCCCCGCAGGCGCACATCGGCATACCCTATCACGATCGCGAGTCAAACGACGCCATCATTTTTGGCGCTCTAGTCGCCTGGTTTCTCGGCGAGTTCCGCAGCCAGCTGGCCAACCTGGGCGATGACCCGGCCTCTGTGCCCATTACAGCTCACTTCCACGAATGGCTGACTGGAGTCGGCCTCATCTTGGCCAGGTGCCGCCGCCTGCCAGTGTCCACCGTGTTCACCACGCACGCCACCCTACTTGGCCGCTACCTGTGCGCCGGTCACGTGGACTTCTATAACAATTTGGACAAATTCAATATCGACAAGGAGGCCGGGGACCGCAATATTTATCATCGATATTGCATCGAACGGGCGGCGGTGCACTGCAGCCACGTGTTCACCACCGTATCCGAGATCACTGGCCTGGAGAGCCAGTTTCTGTTGAAACGGGTTCCAGATGTTATCACGCCTAACGGTCTGAATGTGGTCAAGTTTGCCGCTCTGCACGAGTTCCAGGTGCGCGTCCGGTGTCTCAAAATTGTCCTTCAGCTGACCTTATACGAATCGCCCTCCAGCTGACCTTATACGAATCGCCCTCCAGCTGACCTTATACGAATCGCCCCTTGAATTTTTAAGAATCACCTTTGACTTTATAAGAATCGCCCCTGACCTTATAAGAATCGCCCCTTGAGTTAATAAGAATCGCCCTTTGTTTTATAAGAATCGCCCTTTGGATTTCTAAGAATCGCCCTTGACTTTATAAGAATCGCCCCTGACCTTATAAGAATCGCCCTCCAGCTGACCTTATACGAATCGCCCTCCAGCTGACCTTATACGAATCGCCCTCCAGCTGACCTTATACGAATCGCCCCTTGAATTTTTAAAAATCACCCTTGACTTTATAAGAATCGCCCCTGACCTTATAAGAATCGCCCCTTGAATTTTTAAGAATCGCCCTTGACTTTATAAGAATCGCCCCTGACCTTATAAGAATCGCCCCTTGAATTTTTAAGAATCACCCTTGACTTTATAAGAATCGCCCTTTGGATTTCTAAGAATCGCCCTTGACTTTATAAGAATCGCCCCTGACCTTATAAGAATCGCCCTCCAGCTGACCTTATAAGAATCGCCCTCCAGCTGACCTTAAAAGAATCGCCCTCCAGCTGACCTTATACGAATCGCCCCTTGAATTTTTAAGAATCACCCTTGACTTTATAAGAATCGCCCTTTGGATTTCTAAGAATCGCCCTTGACTTTATAAGAATCGCCCCTGACCTTATAAGAATCGCCCTCCAGCTGACCTTATAAGAATCGCCCCTTGAATTTTTAAGAATCACCCTTGACTTTATAAGAATCGCCCTTTGGATTTCTAAGAATCGCCCTTGACTTTATAAGAATCGCCCCTGACCTTATAAGAATCGCCCTCCAGCTGACCTTATAAGAATCGCCCCTTGACTTTATAAGAATCGCCCCTTGGCTTTATAAGAATCGCCCTTGACTTTATAAGAATCGCCCCTTGACTTTATAAGAATCGCCCTTGACTTTATAAGAATCGCCCCTTGACTTTATAAGAATCGCCCTTGGTTTTAGAAGAATCGCCCTTGACTTTATAAGAATCGCCATCCAGCTGACCTTCAAATAGCCCTGCCCCATACCCCAACCTTAACAGAACCGGCATGCGATGGCCAAGGAGAAGATCAACAGGTTTATCCAGGGCCACTTTCACGGCCACTACGATTTTGACATGGACAAAGTGCTCTACTTCTTCATCGCGGGCCGCTACGAGTACTCAAACAAGGGCGCCGATGTGTTCATCGAGGCCCTGTCCCGGCTCAACTTCTATCTGAAGGAGATCAACAGCGCTGTCACCGTGGTTGCTTTCCTGATCTTCCCGGCGCGCACCGCCTCCTTCAATGTGGAATCTTTTCGTGGACAGGCCATTGTGAAAGGCATGCGCGACACTTGCAAACAGATTGAACAGGATATTGGCAATAGGATGTTCGAGCTGTGCCTGCAGGTGAGCAGCTGGCTGGGGTCTGTGTGAACTGTGCTGAACTTTTGCCATCACCCATCCTCCTCCGACGTGCGCTCAACACCCGCCCCGCACCCACTATCCTCCCCCAGTATCCGCCTGCACCCACTATCCTCCCCCAGTATCCGGCTGTACCCACTATCCTCCCCCAGTATCCGCCTGCACCCACTATCCTCCCCCAGTATCCGGCTGCACCCACTATCCTCCCCCAGTATCCGCCTGCACCCACTATCCTCCCCCAGTATCCGGCTGCACCCACTATCCTCGCCCAGTATCCGGCTGCACCCACTATCCTCGCCCAGTATCCGCCTGCACCCACTATCCTCCCCCAGTATCCGCCTGCACCCACTATCCTCCCCCAGTATCCGCCTGCACCCACTATCCTCTCCCCAGTATCCGCCTGCACCCACTATCCTCCCCCAGTATCCGGCTGCACCCACTATCCTCCCCCAGTATCCGGCTGCACCCACTATCCTCCCCCAGTATCCTTCTGCACCCACTATCCTCGCCCAGTATCCGCCTGCACCCACTATCCTCCCCCAGTATCCGCCTGCACCCACTATCCTCCCCCAGTATCCGCCTGCACCCACTATCCTCTCCCCAGTATCCGCCTGCACCCACTATCCTCCCCCAGTATCCGGCTGCACCCACTATCCTCCCCAGTATCCGCCTGCACCCACTATCCTCCCCCAGTATCCGCCTGCACCCACTATCCTCCCCCAGTATCCGGCTGCACCCACTATCCTCCCCCAGTATCCGCCTGCACCCACTATCCTCCCCCAGTATCCGCCTGCACCCACTATCCTCCCCCAGTATCCGCCTGCACCCACTATCCTCCCCCAATATCCGCCCCCAAAATCCGCCCCAAACTCAAAAACCGCCACGCGCTTACTTTCCTCCGTAAATATCCGCCCCAAGCCGCCCTACTGGCCGCTCTCCAGCCTCTCCCTAATGAATACAATTACCACAAAACTGCCGCGTCCCGTGCAGGGCCGCATACCCGAAGGCAAGGACATTCTTCGCCAAGAGGACGTTGTCCAGTTGAAGCGCTGCGTCTATGGCACAAACCGCACCCACCTGCCGCCAATATGCACGCACAATGTCATAGACGACAGCAAGGACCCCGTGCTAGCCGACCTTCGCCGTTGCCAGCTATTCAACAATCGCTCCGACCGCGTCAAAGTGGTGTTCCATCCCGAGTTTCTGAACTCCAGCAATCCGCTGCTGCCCATGGACTACGAAGAGTTTGTGCGCGGCTGCCACCTGGGCGTGTTCCCGTCCTATTACGAGCCGTGGGGCTACACCCCGGCTGAGTGCACCGTGCTGGGCATTCCGTCTGTGTCCACCAACCTCAGCGGCTTCGGCTGCTTCATGGAGCAGCACATCGAGGATCCGGCCAGCTATGGCATCTACGTGGTTGACAGGCGCTACCGGTCCGGGGAGGAGTCTGTTAGTGCTGCATCATTTTTTATGATGATGATTATCGTCAGTGGCTGGGTCTATCTATCCACGTGTCCACCTTCATGGTTATCTATGATCATCACCCCCATGATAATCAGCCTCCATGATAATCACCACCATGATAATCAGCCTCCATGATAATCACCACCATGATAATCACCACCATGATAATCACCCCCCATGATCATCACCCCCATGATCATCACCCCCATGATCATCACCCCCATGATCATCACCACCATGATAATCACCCCCATGATCATCACCCCCATGATAATCACCACCATGATAATCACCCCCATGATCATCACCCCATGATCATCACCCCCGTGATCATCAACCCCCATGATCATCAACCCCCATGATCATCACCCCCATGATCATCACCCCCCATGATCATCACCCCCATGATCATCACCCCCCATGATCATCACCCCCATGATCATCACCCCATGATCATCACCTCCATGATCATCACCCCATGATCATCAACCCCCATGATCATCAACCCCCATGATCATCACCCCATGATCATCACCCCCATGATCATCACCCCCATGATCATCACCCCCATGATCATCACCCCCATGATCATCACCCCCCATGATCATCACCCCATGATCATCACCCCATGATCATCACCTCCATGATAATCAAAATTCTCACTTCAATAAATCATATTTCTGACTTCAATAAATCATATATCTGACTCATGATAATCATATATCTGACTCATGATAATCATATATCTGACTCATGATAATCATATATCTGACTCATGATAATCATATATCTGACTCATGATAATCATATATCTGACTCATGATAATCATATATCTGACTCATGATAATCATATATCTGACTCATGACAATCATATATCTGACTCATGATAATCATATATCTGACTCATGACAATCATATATCTGACTCATGATAATCATATCTGCACACAATAATCCAACCCATCGCCGCTCCCATTCCGGTCCGCAGGTGCAGCAGCTCGCCCAGTTCATGTTCGACTTCACCCAGTTGAACCGGCGCCAGCGCATCATTTTGCGCAATCGGACCGAGCGGCTCAGCGAATTGCTCGACTGGAAAAATCTGGCCATCTATTATCGCAAAGCCAGACTGGCGGCCGTGTCCGCCACCCACCCGGCCCTGTTCAAGGACTCAGTCCGCGAGGTCGGCGGCGCCGGAGTCGGCACCGGCAAAGGCCCGTCGTCGATCATCCTGAGCCGGCCGCTGTCGGCCGTGGCCAGCCCGATGGGCAGCCGGGCCTCGACTCCGCATCACAGCAATCCTGGCAGCGACGACGAGGGCGACACCGGCACCGGGGCTGGCGCGGTTAGCAGCGAAGACGAAGTCGACGAGGACGCCGAACGGGCCGAGCTGTCGTCCCGGTCCAACTGAGCTGAGCTGAGCGGCGAGCAGGACTTCTGTGGAGTACTCAAAGAGAGAGGGCGGTTTTTTATAAATCATGGATCTTTTTGCTTGGTTTGAAATTTGCAACGGGACCTTAGAGACGCTTAGCAACGGAAGTTTTACCTTAGAGACGCTTAGCAACGGGAAATTTTACCTTGGATACGCTTAGCAACGGGAAGTTTTACCTTGGATACGCTTAGCAACGGGAATTTTTACCTTGGATACGCTTAGCAACGGAAAGTTTTACCTTGGATACGCTTAGCAACGGAAAGTCTTACCTTGGATACGCTTAGCAACGGAAAGTCTTACCTTGGATACGCTTAGCAACGGAAAGTTTTTCCTTGGATACGCTTAGCAACGGAAATTCTTACCTTGGATACGCTTAGCAACGGAAAGTTTTGCCTTGGATACGCTTAGCAACGGGAAGTTTTACGTGTACGCTTAGAAACACGATTGTTTACTTTGGATACACATAGCAATGGTTTCTTGTTTCGGTTAAATGTTTGTGCTAACATCACTGATTCGGCATTGGTTAAATATTTGTGGATGGAATAATATTTTGCTCACGTGTTGTTTATTTAGTTCTATTTTTAAATTTGCGAACCAACTGGCATTAGCGCTGTTTAGTTAGTTGACAATTGACAGTTGGCGCCTACCGATTTAGTTAAGATCTATTGACTCTTTCTAGTTTTACAATTCCGCCAACAAAATAGATGATGCACTTTAGTTTAGTGAATCTTTTTTTCTATTGTTTTTTCTTTAGATTTTCTATAGATCTTAATCAATTATAGTTGAAGCCTGCCCGCGCATAACTGTCAAACTTTGATTGCTCTTTAAACGCTCCCCCCCATTCTTTACTAACACGATTTTTGCTACCAAAAGTATGATCCCTCTTTATCATTATTTTCGCTCGACCGTTGAAATGCTAGATAGACTTATTATTATTGAAATTTCTAATGCCTGTTTGCTGACGCACTACTTGCCACTTTATTTTTTGTTAGTAGTGTGTTTGCGCATAAGTTGATAAATTTATCTGTTTTGCAGTGCAGGCCGAGTGTTTCTGGCGCGAAGTTGGCTTTTTTTATCTTTTATTCTGTTGATAGATTGATAGTTTTGCTTGATTGATTGATAATTTGAATTTTTCAGAGTGTACGCCATTAACCCATTAATAAGTCATTCATTTAGCGCACTTTTCCCTATTCATTAGCTTTGTACCAAATTGAGTCTGCAGTGCGCGTTCTGCAGTGTCACCCCGGCTCTCCCCCCCCCGCTTGCTAGCTGTAGCTCTTATTTGGAATGATATTGTTTGGTCTGAATAAAATAAAAATATAATAATCTTTCTTTGTAGCCAGCGGCGCGGTCCTTAGTTCGATTTGATTGATTGCGTTCGTAGATTTTCTTATACCGACCTCTGATCGCTGTTAGAATTTGATTGAGTATTCAATTTGCTGCTGCCTTTGCTGCGTTGGTCATTTACTCTCAAATTATCCGCTGTCAGTGTGTCTGTGTGCGTGTCTGTGTGTCTGTGTGTGTGTGTGTGTGTGTGTGTCTGTCTGTCTGTCTGTCTGTCTGTGTGTCTGTGTGCGTGTCTGTGTGTCTGTGTGTGTGTCTGTCTGTGTGTGTGTGTGTGTGTGTGTCTGTCTGTGTGTCTGTCTGTCTGTCTGTCTGTCTGTCTGTCTGTCTGTCTGTCTGTCTGTCTGCAGGGTGCTCATGCTCTGTACGGTAAAAACCTTGAACACCTGGAATTTATTAAAACTCAATATTTGCGAAATACAGTATAAGAGCTAGAGCTATCCCAACGATGCCAAAGCAAGGTTACAGAGAAAAAGAAGCTTCGGACAAAGGCTGGAAGAGGAATTTTGAGAATGAGAACTTGTCAGAGTCAAAGGCTGTCATATTGTTGCGCTGTTTGAAATTTTGAATTGCCGTGTGGTCCATTATTGACTTCTTTATATTGAAACAATAGATGGACGATCAACGCTTCCATTTTATTTGTGCCAGTAAAAATGATCGGAGTCGCATTGTAGCTGCATGCAATGCCATGATAACGCGAATTCAATTTAAAAATACTCTTGAACGGAAAAACTATACAGGCGCTGCCAGATCGCTCTCGAGTCTGCAGTCACGAGCGGCTGTCAGGCATATAATATCGATCTGACAGCAACTGCATGATCCCCTGCGAGTTGCGCCACTCCACCGCCTGTTTCTGTAGCTATCTCTCTATTCTTTCCCCACTCTCTATCTGCTAAGCCGATCGGGGCGCTACAATTCACCTGTCATGCAGGCAGCTTGTGCAGTTTAACTTCCAACAAATTTCCAATTCTTTTTTGCCCGCCCTCCCCCTGCCAGCTCCAAGTTAATCCCTTAGAACTGCTTCGGGACTTGTTGGTTAGTGTTCTCCTCAACTCCAGCCCAGCCCGCTTCCCCAGGCCCTGCACTGCCTCCCTGTGTTCAGGGCGGAACTGAGTTTCTCTACCCTGCCCTCTCAGTCCGGGGCAAGGAGTGCCAGAGCCAGAGGGCTGGGCTGGCAACTCAAGACACCTGAAGCCAGGCGTCGTGTTTTTACTCTCTATGTGTATTTTCGTGAAACTGGGAATCGGTGTCAAAACAACCTTGCGACGCTTATAGTTTGGAAGATTTCAATTTTTTGTGTGTAAACTGATAGACTGCATTTAAACTGACTGGAAGAGAAGTCACTCCAGACTCCTGCCCTGGTTCTAAGACTCCTTGGCTCAGCCGCTTGTGCCGCCAGCTCAATTCTCTTCCCATTTCCTCGCGTCCCAGCCAGCCAGCCAGTCAGCTCTCAACTTGTTGCAAGCGGCGCCTCAAGCGGCGGGACGGACAGACCTCAGAGGCCGAACTTGCCTTGCCCAGCAGGAGCCACAAAGACTGCACGGGCCTTACAATTCCCTCAACACGACGCTGTCATTGGCTGGCTCTGGTTTCTGGAGGCAGCGCATCCGGGATAAAGCAGCGGCGCGGCGGCCTCTCGCTTCTCTAACTTCGCAACTTTCTCTGCCCCGCTAATCCGTAAGCTAAGGGGTTGAGCGCAAAACTCCGGAAGGCACCGTGCTTGAGAACCGACTCCCCAGCATGCTGTACGAACTCGTCATGCTGCCGCAGGGCGCCGCCGCTTATAACGCCGCTAATCCGGCCGCTGCCGCCGCTGCTGGCGGTCCGACCAGCGCCGGCGGCGTCGGCGGCCAGAATTCGGCGGCGACTGCGGCGGCGGCGGCGGCTCTGCTGGCCGGCAGCCCGACCGGAGCGGCTCTGGCGGCCTACACTGGCGGCGGCGGCGGAGGCGGCGGCTACGCAAATCCGGGAGCCCTGACCGGGGTACCGCTGAACAAGGTGAGAGGCTGTGAGCAGCTCAGTTGCTGAGTGGCAGAAATGAGCCATTGAGAAGTTGGCTTGAAAGATTGCGAGCAATCAAGAGAAGTAGACACAGATAAGGCTGAGACACTGAGAAGTAGATATAGATCGGTAGGCTAAGAAGTAGATATAGATCGGTAGGCTAAGAAGTAGATATAGATCGGTAAGACTGAGACACTGAGAAGTAGACATGGATTAATCGAGTTTCGAAGACCTGCAGCCAAGATTTTACTTTCAGATTGTCTGTTACTCAAAAAATGCGTTTAAAGAGCTGAAGACAGAATTTTTAGACAGAATCCATTGTTATTATACCTGTGCTTACGTACCTGTTATTCCCGGTCACAGGGCTGTTAAAAGCGGGTGTTCCTGACCGGTCAGTAAGTACTCGAGTCTGTCTCTCTCTCTCTCTCTCTCTCTCTCTCTCTCTCTCTCTCTCTCTCTCTCGCTCTCTTAATTCTCTTTGAAGAATGCCGACGAGCCTACAAATACAAATTTATTTTTTCAAAATCAAATACTCAAATACTTATTAACTCATGTTGCTTATTAATTAATACAGTTTGATTGCTTACCTGTTTAATATTCGAGTTTCCTATATATAGTCCATCCGAACCCCCCCACCGAATAATTATTTTCTGTAATAGTTTTTTTTCTAATTTCTTTTCTCTTAATTAATTGATTACTTGATTACTAAATATTAATCTGCGATAAGTTTTCTTCTGTGAGACAATTAATCAGTTAATTCCTCTTTAATCAAGGCAAATTTTTAAATATGCCAGAATTTCCTCTCTACTCCATCTGGTAAATCCGGTTCGCCACTCCCTCACTGACTCTCCCTGGGACCGATTCTCTCTGCTTGGTCCTGACTCGATCCTGACTCTCGCTGGTCCTGATTCCCGCTGGTCCTGATTCTCGCTGGTCCTGACTCTCGCTGGTCCTGATTCTCGCTGGTCCTGACTCTCGCTGGTCCTGATTCTCGCTGGTCCTGACTATCCCTGTCCTGACTCTCCCTATCCTGACTCTCGCTGGTCCTGATTCTCGCTGGTCCTGACTCTTCTTGGTCCAGACTCTCTCCCTGGTCCTGACTCTCCCTGATCCTGACTCTCTCCCTGGTCCTGACTCTCTCCCTGGTCCTGACTCTCTCCCTGGTCCTGACTCTCTCCCTGGTCCTGACTCTCTCCCTGGTCCTGACTCTCCCTGATCCTGACTCTCTCCCTGGTCCTGACTCTCCCTGATCCTGACTCTCCCTGGTCCTGACTCTCCCTATCCTGACTCTCTCCCTGGTCCTGACTCTCTCCCTGGTCCTGACTCTCCCTGATCCTGACTCTCCCTGGTCCTGACTCTCCCTGATCCTGACTCTCTCCCTGGTCCTGACTCTCTCCCTGGTCCTGACTCTCTCCCTGGTCCTGACTCTCCCTGATCCTGACTCTTTCCCTGGTCCTGACTCTCCCTGATCCTGTCTCTCTCCCTGGTCCTGACTCTCTCCCTGGTCCTGACTCTCTCAGGTTGCTGACCTGAATTGACCGCTAGACAACAGAGCAATATTCCGGGTGGCAACTTTTTGAATCAGAAGTGCAGACCCCCCCACCCAGCCACGTCACTCTGATTGGCAACGCATCCTGCCGAGAAATTCTCCCCCCCCATATTTTCTGGGCGCGGCATTTGGCATGCAGTCTCCTCCCACAGCTTGCAGACTCCGCGGGAGGCTGAGCGGGCCTCATCCCGGCCTTGCCAGCTTTCCCACTCAAATAAATAATTCATCAGCTACCCGGCTGCTGGCATAACAGGCTCCCATCTTTTCTGCCTCTCTCCTGGTCTCCCTCAGAGATGCTGGCCGCCTCAATAAAATATTGATTCAGCCTCCAGCCCCATCCTCTGCAAGCCGCCAGCCAAAACTGCTCAGAGAATTTGGTATCAATAATTCAGCCAGACCCACCGGACCCAGCATCCTGAGTCAAAGCCTGACGGTGATGGAGCGGCAGCACTAGGCAAGGAAGATGAGAACTACAGAAAGAGAGAGGTCTTCCCATTCTTGACGACAAAAACTCCTCAAAAATACTCTCTAAATTCCTTGCCACTTAGATGTAGGGAGAAAAAAGAATTTGGAAGAATGGTTAGGCTTGATGTTGGCCTAATTGTAACTGTTGGTGATGCTGCTAGCAACGCGCCCCTGCCATGCTTAGTCGGCAATCTAAACAAGCGCCCACTTGCATAGGCAGTCCCAGTCCTGACGCCAGGATGGCCCACAGCCCTCCAGCGTCACACTGAGAAGAAACTTGTCAAGTGCGAATGCCGCCAATTATCAGCTTCGCCCCTGAGTCAAGTAGCTCAGTGAGTGAATGAGTGCGAGGGATCTAGAGTGGCCCCATATCCAGTGCTTGGCTAGACACACACACTGCACACCCCATCCCGTATTCGCCAATGGGCCAGGGGGGCGCCAGAGAGAGGCCTCACGGTAGGGGGAGAATCGACACGCCCTGGATCTTTCATTCGTTGCCTTTTACCTTAACCCGGCACAGTTGTCTAACTTTATATGCCGTTTAAGAAATTCAAATTGAAGAAAAAAAACGAACTTGGGCAAAACCCCGAGCATGCAGAGAGAGAGAGAGAGAGAGAGTCTAGAACAGGCGAGTCCCTCACCATAAATTGCGTGTAACTTGCGCTCCCCATGTGTCTCGGGCGGCGCGCAGCAGGACTGGCTGTTCTGCACCTTCAGGAGGTCTGGAGGAGGCGGAGGGGGGGTTGCGCCAGGGCGCTAGGCTCCCGAGAAAACAGCTGCTGCTGCCTTTATTGGAAAGGGATATTCGTATTTTGGCATAAGGAGATCGAGCGCGCGTGTGGAAGGGGAATAATTTCTTTGTGAGGGGGGGGGAGGAGGGAGTTCAATGCTCAGCGGCTTCCCCAACATCGACTCCTTAACCCTTACCCTTGCTTGGGAGCCACCTGGCTCGGGCTTGGGAATAATCGGCATGCGAACGCCTTTGCGACAGGCTCTTCGCTTCTTCTCTGAGTCGAGAGACTCAGAGAGGAGCGGAGAGCGGAGTTAAACAATAAAGAATGACTCTCCTGTGGGAGAATAATGCTGCAGCTTGCTTCTATGCGCTAATAAAATGCGAGTATATTGCCTCCTGACTACTTCTCTCTCCCTCTTGTCTACTTCTCTCTCCTCATATCTACTTCTCTCTCTCATCCTGTCTACTTCTCTCTCCCTCCTGTCTACTTCTCTCTCTCATCTTGTATACTTCTCTCTCATCCTGTCTACTTCTCTCTCCTTCCTGTCTACTTTTCTCTCCCTCCTGTCTACTTCTCTCTCTCCCTCTTGTCTACTTATCTCTCATTCTGTCTACTTCTCTCTCTCATCCTGTCTACTTCTCTCACCCTCCTGTCTACTTCTCTCTCTCATCTTGTATACTTTTCTCTCCCTCCTGTCTACTTCTCTCTCCCTCCTGTCTACTTCTCTCTCCTCATATCTACTTCTCTCTCTCATCCTGTCTACTTCTCTCTCCCTCCTGTCTACTTCTCTCTCTCATCTTGTATACTTCTCTCTCCCTCCTGTCTACTTCTCTCTCTCATCTTGTATACTTCTCTCTCCCTCCTGTCTACTTCTCTCTCCTCCTGTCTACTTCTCTCTCCCTCCTGTCTACTTCTCTCTCCTCATATCTACTTCTCTCTCTCATCCTGTCTACTTCTCTCTCCCTCCTGTCTACTTCTCTCTCTCCCTCTTGTCTACTTATCTCTCATTCTGTCTACTTCTCTCTCTCCTCATGTCTACTTTTCTCTCCCTCCTGTCTACTTATCTCTCATCTTGTATACTTCTCTCTCATCCTGTCTACTTCTCTCTCCTTCCTGTCTACTTCTCTTTCCCTCCTGTCCACTTCTCTCTCCCTTCTATCTACTTCTCTCTCCCTCTTGTCTACTTATCTCTCATCATGTCTACTTCTTTCTCTCCATCCGGTCTTCCCCTCTCTCATCCTGTCTACTTCTCTCTCCTATCTGTCTACTTCTCTCTCTCTCTCCGTCTACTCTTCTCTCTCTCATCCTGTCTACTTCTCTCTCCCTACTTCTATCGTATTCTCACTCTCTTACGTAATCCGATCAGCTCTTTCGTCCGTAAATATCCTGTTTATTTTCGAAGCTGTCCATCAATACTGATTTCGACGTCCCGCTACAGGTGTCCTTCTGACAGCTTTTCAAAGCTTTATTGTCAATCTTTAATGTTACATTTAATAAAATATTAATTTTATTCAATTATGTCGTAATCTTTCCTGTGTTTTCGAGCGATTTTTATTAGTTGTTACTCGACTTTTATCAACTAACAACCAGTCATTAGCCCATAGCTGGAATGGCCAGGACCTCTGACTAATGTAGTCCTTTTTGATTAGTTTACCATTGATTACAGCATTGCAATGCATTCGTGTTCTGTCCCACCGTTTCGACAGGGTCTGCAAATTTTCCCAGCGGGCCTCGGACAGTCTGGGACTGGAGGCAGCGGCAAAATTGACACCACCTGTGAGTGTGCCGCGATGTGGATTGCTAGTCTAGCGAATGTGGATTGCTAGTCTAGCCAATGTAGATTGCTAGTCTAGCGAGTGGATGCTAGTCTAGCGAGTGGATTGCTAGTCTAGCGTGTGGATTGCATGTGGATTGCTAATCTAGCGTGTGGACTACTTAGGTAGTTAATTTTGGATGAAGGAATAGAATGGATTGCTAGTCTAGCATAAACAGCCATTCACCCCGCACCACCAACTCTCTTCTCTCCAGGTCATCACCACATATTCGTTGGCGACCTGGCGCCAGACGTTGAGTCGCACCAGTTAAAGGAGGCCTTCTCCGTTTTCGGTGTTGTCACGTGAGTGCCCTCTCAAACTCCAGGATGAGGACAGGACAGGGTATGAGGCTCGTATTCAGCCGACAGCTCCTGAAACTCGCGTGAAAGCAGAAAGTCTCAGATTACTTATTTCTCCTTCAATTTCTAAGCCCGAGGCTCCCAGCTCTGTTTGGACAGCCAGGGGGGCTCTTTAGAACCTCCTTCGTTTCCGCGCAAACACTTTCCCACTCCACTGCTCTCCTTTTTGCTGATGAAGTTCCTGCTTCCGAAAATGAGACCAGTAAGACCTCACGGATAGGGGTTTACAAAAGGTGTCTGTGAGAAGTGCGACATCTGAGAATGAGTCGGGCGCGGATTCAGGACTGTGCAGTGAAAGAGGGGGAGAGAAGAGATGGGAGGAGGGGAGAGGGGAGAGAAGAGAAGAGAGGGGAGGGGGAGAGAGAAGAGAGAAGAGAAAAGAGAGGGGAGAGGGCAGAGGGGGGGGAAGAGATGGAGAGCGGAGAGAGGAGCGGAGAGGGGAGAGAAGAGAGAAGAAGAGGGGAAAGGGGGAGAGAGACGGGGGAGGGGAGAGGGGAGAGAGAAGAGAGAAGAGAGGGGAGAGGGGAGAGGGGAGAGGGAGAGGGGAGAGGGAGAGGGGAGAGGGGAGAGGGAGAGGGGGAGCGGAGCGGGAGAGAGAAGAGAAGAGAGGCAGGGGGAAGGGGGAAGAAGAGATGGGAGAGCGGAGAAGAGGAGTGGAGAGTGGGAGAGAAGAGAGGGGAGAGAGAAGAGAGAGGGGGGAGAGGGTGAGAGAAGAGAGGAGGAGAGAGAAGGGAGAAGGGAGGTAGAGAGAAGAGAGGGAGAGGGTGAGATAAGAGAGAAGAGAAGAGAGGGGGTAGAGAAGAGAGAAGAGGGGGAGACAGGAGTGATATGAGAACAAATGCAAGTGAGGAATGCCAGATGGAGAATGGAGAGGAGATTGGAGGCGTGAGACAGAACATGAA